>RJWJ010010102.1:0-47897 GCA_004363605.1 Indri indri | reverse complement strand
CCCCCTCGCCCCTCCCCCTTCCCCCTCCCTCCCTACCCGACATCCAATAGACGCTATTCTTATATGTACACTTATGTGATGTTCAGTCACTACCAATTTGATGGTGAGTACATGTGGTGCTTGTTTTTCCATTCTTGGGATACTTCGCTTAGTAGAATGCGTTCCAACCCTATCCAGGAGTATACAAGAGGTGCTATATTTTTGTAATCCATTTCCATCCTGCATTCTCAGGTTTATCTCTTGCTACTTCTTCCACACATTCACAGAGTAAAATGTTACATAATGGATTACTTTTTATTCTGCAAAGGTATCACATGTTCCCCCATTTTCAGGCCTTTGCTCTTACAGATTTCTCTTCTGATACCTTCAGCTAGAATGGACCTTTCTTTCTTTTGAAATTTGATTGTATTTGTACCGCTCTTATATAGCACTGCTTGACTTTTATTATATTTTGTGTATGTCCTTTTGTTCTTCCCTTTCTTGAGAAGTATTATTCATATAGTTTAATGTCCCCTGTGACTTCTAGTACAATGCCAGACACATAATATCTACTGGATATCTATTTATTTAATTAACCATACATTAATTAAATTAATGAGTTTCTCCTAACAAAGCCAGAAAAAATCTATTACAAATTTATTAAGTATATTTTATATTCAAAAATGTATGAAAAACAACTATAAATAATACATTGTATTTATTATGGACATTTGTTTATGTATATTCACATATTTAGTTGTATTAGCAAACATCCAACAAAAAATCTACTTAATGGGTAAAATAAGCTGGGTTACAGGCACACTTATAACCATGACTCAAGCATTTTAAAATGCTTAATCCATGAAACCAAAACTATGTTTATGCCCATAATACTTTGAAATAAAAAAATAAAAAGAAAAACAAACAAAATAGTCAAAGCTTCAATCACAGCAGTGTCTTCACGGTTACTTCTTTGGTTTTCATTGAAATAGCTTTTAGAGTACAATAAAAATGACCCTTTTCTCAGATCCTCAAGAACGCAGAGGCCAAATATGTATACAAAATGTAAATTGAGATCATAAGCTATCTTGTGAGACAGGATTTAAGTCACCTGCCATTATAACATCTGGTTTAGAATATGAGTTCTTAATAATAAAATGAAATATTAAAATTTACCTTGCTCAGTTCAAATTATGTCATGAGGAAGAACAAACAAAATCAAGCAAACAAACAAACAAAAAAACAACATTCCCTACTGTCACGGAGCTCTGAGATGGAACACCAAGCTGGTATACCTTTAATAATGTAGCATGCAGTGAAATATCCACATACGGAAACTTTATGTCATTTACTGCCTTATAAAACTGTAAGTACCCTCTTAAAGTCAGTATATTCTGACACTTTGCTACCCACAGATATCATGTTGAAATCCACAGGAGTTAGGCATTAAAAATTGAGAGCAGAAGGCAGTTCCCTGAAACTGGATAATTGGAAGCTACTGAAATATCTCAAATACGGGTATAATAACAAGTAGGCTGCTGGCAAAACATGAGTAATCTGGGTGCTGTATTTAAATTTTTAACTGACCCTTTGACATAGTGAACCATGGAATATATCCTTCAAAGAAATAAGGATGTGTTTTGCCAATTTTTTTTCAGTTGACAGACTATCAACAACCTACTCTACTAGTATTACTTAAAAAAAATAAAATAAAATTTTTAAAAAGATTCCCTATGTACTCTACAGAAATTGGTATTTTTTAAGAGAGCTTATACACTGGCATCAAGTGTTATTATCAAAACTTGTAAATAGCAGTAGAACAGTGTGGTCATGGTTCGTGTACATAATTGGAATAAGTGATTATAAATTTGCCATTTATGCTGTCCCATTAAGGGTCTACTTGTAGAATTGACTTTCCAAAAAAAAAGGAAGTCTATAGACAAACAGCTGTGTTTCCAAATAAAAGATGGCTCTACTGTGCTATGCATATAACCCCCTTGTTTCCTGGCCAATGCCTAAATGTTCTCTTTTAGAGCATTATTCCTTTAACGTTGTTTGTGTTTATATGCCAACGGCTAGAGAGGGTTTTTAGCATAAAACATAAGGATACTAGGTTAGCTCAGTGTTAAAACAAGGAGGATGTGTAATATATTTGGCCCAATACATAATTTTACTAAGGTATATGCTGGACAATATAAAGTGAACTAAAAGTGACCTTTACCAATTGAGGTTCTGAAAGTCTACATAATGATTTGATTTGAGGAAGCATGATTATAGAAAAATATATTATTTTAGATATGTGAGCACTAGTTAACCTTAAACAAGACCACACTGTTGTACCATACAACTTTAAAAATAATTGTATTATATGCCAATGATGAGGGTACTGCAATGATTAAAGAAAATATACTATTAAGTCTTTGGTTTGTGTTCAAACAGGTTTTTATAAGAGATTGGGATTCCTTTTTGACAATTTTTAAAAATAGAAAAATTTTCATCCAGAAAATTTTAACTCCATTTCTATTCAGAATGATATTTCCTGCTTCCTTCCAGTGGGGAGAATTTTTGCTCATTTAAGATAATGATAGTTTCAGAAATGTAGTTTTGAAATCTCAATAGGTAATAAATTAGCATATTATGTCTACAGTTAAGGAAACTTGAAATGTAGGGAACTCTGGGATAAAATAAAATATGCCAAGGTTTTAAATAGATATTTACAATTTTTTTAAAGTTCATGTATATTTTGTTTACTATTTTTCGATGCCTCCACGAAAGGAATGACACCAAATATTGTCAATAAATAATTATTATTTCTTACCTATAAGTCTGATTTATGTTGCTAAATATGTAGAGAGGAGAAATTAGGAATATTTGTGAAAGAAGTATTAATAAAAACTCTGAAATTTTGTGTTTCATTGGGTATGAGGCAAGGGTTAACTAAAATTTCTCTGAGTAACCTTTATTACCACCTATCTGGGGAAGAAATCCCCCTCTACCCAACACTCTGCTCCAGCTACGCCCATATTTCTCTTTTTTCCTTTACAGTGGTACTTTTCTGGAAAAAAAAAAATCACTTAATTTATTAAAGGCAGCTTCCTCCTGCAACCCATTCCTCTTGGCCTTCCATCTTTGCGGCTCTACCGAAACAGTTCTAATGTGGGTTCCCAGTTGCTCCACGTGGTCAAGCTCGGTGACTACTCCTTTGTCTGAACCATCACTGAACTCTCAGCAGCAATATACATGGTTCTCTCTCTCTGCCTTTTTAAAACAATGACCTCTTTCATTCCATGATGCTGCACTCCCTGAGGGTTTTCTCCTCTTTCTTGCCCATCCCTTTCAGTTGCAGCTATTGATTTCTTATTCCTTATTTGATCCCTAATGGTTTTAGAAACCATATATGTCATCTGTTTCTCAGACACCTATCTTAGCACAGCTTCCCTAAACACCAGCTGACCATTTGACATCACCGCTCTTCTATCTAATAGCATTTAAGCATCTACATGTTACCCAGACAGAGTAACATACTCTCTGCTCACCAGCCAGAGTGATCTTTTAAAAATGTAACTCAAATATTTTTTTTTGCCTGCTTCTACCTGTCACTTGCTTCTTATCACATCACAATCAAGTCTAACCTCACTGGGCTTCTCCACCCAGCACCCTGTGATTTATCCTGTGTCTCTACTTCTGTTTTCTGGAGCCCCGTTGTACCTTCTTAACATGCCCATTTCAACTGCTCTTCTTCCTCTTTCTTGATCATATCACGATTATTCCAACCTTGTGCCCATACACTAACTATGTCTTCGGCATGACACATACTTCACTCCAGTTCTTTCAATAGTTGCTCTTTTATCATTAAGATTGCATCTATAATACAACAGTAGCTCGTCAAAGAGACTTTTTTAACCACCGCATTTAATTTATATCCATGCCCTCCAATAATTTACAATCATATTTTCATATTTTTAAACTCTTTTCTGAAATCATTAATCTATACTTTTCAGAGTAAATATCCTATCTCCCCATACTCTGATATAAGTGCCATGAAAACTGGGGCCTTGTTCAGTCTTATTTACCAGGTAAACCACAGTTCTTTAACAGTATCTGATAATAGCAGACACTCCATAAATATTTTCTAAATGAATAAATGGATGAATGCTGTTGAAATGGCAAAATCTTTTAGCTTGGTTATATTTTAATTAAGAGAAGTTATGAGTACACTGGAGCCACATTGTACTACTTGAGCCATTTATATTCTTTTTGTCTTCATTAAACTGTAAAATTTGGCATAAGCAAAAAGATCAGCATCACCCATATTGGCCAAGAGACAATTTTTGTTCTTGTTTTTCTGCCTTATTTCACCTGCATCACATTACACAAAATAAAAATTATTATACTGGTGGATTTGTTTCATATATCCCCATTTATTCTGCCATTATCCAATTATGCAATTCAATAAGCTAGTTTACAGTTAATGTTTTTGTATTTGTCCTACCAGAAATGTGCTCAGCCCATGCACATTAGCTGCGATATTCATCATCTCCTAGCTGAAACTTTTATGTGTATGTTTTCTTCAGAACTACTGCAGTAGTCTACTTTAAAAAGCAGAGGTAAAAATGTGTTACTCTACAGTTGATGTGGGGAAAATACTACTTATAAATAACAAAGGTTTGTTTTGAATGAGCATAAACAATCCTTATCCTCTTCCAAAGAAGCAAGAGACTACATAAGATAGTGGGAAATTGACTCTTCTATTTGATTTCTTTAAAGCTCTGATATCAGTACATTTTATACCATTGTGGAAAAGAAACTGCAATTCATGTGCTTCTTGTTATCCTCAATTTCCTCTACAGAGTCAAAGTCTCTTTCATCGTTGTGTTCCACAGCTTATATTTACACGCACTGCAGTTTCTGTAACTGATCTTCCTTTTCATCTCACTAACCTGGCAATGTATTTGCAACACTTTATTACCTGGTATTCCTAAATCAAAGCATGTCTTGTTCTTCAACAAATATGTTTGAGCTTCTGGTATGTCCCTCAAAATACACCTTTCAGAACCACTAGAGTGATGAATGACCTTCCGACTTAAGACCAACAGAAGCATTCTGGCATCTTGGCCAGCAGAGGAGGGGGAAAGTTTAGAAATATAGAGTCCTGCGTCTATCTCTAGAACTTCTGAATCCTAATCTGAATTTGAACAAGCTCCCCCAATGATTTGTATGTGCACTGGATTTTGAGAAGTATAGTCTACGACAACCCCTTGCATAAATACCCCAGTGGATTCTCCTGAGTTAAATTAGTAGGTGAGCTAGCTCATGCTTCCTCTCTAAGCCCCTTCTGTGAGATTTCCTGAGTCAACCTATTCTCTAGCAATATTAAGATGCTTGTAATTCCACACCCCTCAAGCAGTTCTATGCTTTCATGTTTTTGCTTAAAGACAACTTCGTTTCATATAAGTTTAAGCATGTGGGTACTGGCATTAAAGATAACTGAATTAAAATCCCAGTGAAGCCTATTAAGAGCTGAGGATTATTGAGAAAATTATCTGAGTTCTCTAAACAGCTCTTGCTTTACCTTAAAATAAATATAATGGCAATACTTACTCTGTAAAGTTTTGAGGGCTAAATAAGGAAGTACAATGAAGACATTTGGTTAGTGTCTGACAAATAGTAAACACACCCTAAATATAGATAACATTTTAACAACCTTCGGGAGAGCTCATCTCTTCATTCTTGGTGACCAAAAGCTACTTGGATGAAATATCCCCTAACTCTGTATTACTTCCACCTGAATTAGGTATATTTCCTTCACATGCCTATCATACTTTCATACCTAAATTATTCTGTTACTATTATCAATTTATGAAACTACTTCATTCGTTAAGGTTTTAAAGTCAGTAAGGGTAGTAATTCATTTAGGTGATATAAAGCATATTCCAAAGAAGGTACTTAAAAAGTGCCTGCTTAAAAGGATAGAGTAGAGATATACAACTATTACATACCTATAATAATAAAAATTTTAAAAAAGTAATGATTCTTCTAGAAACTACTAGTTGCCTTAGATATCTATTCTTATTTTCATCTTTACTAGTAGAATAGCAGTCTTGTTTGGGGCAGCAATGTGCTGACTTACAAGAACAAGTTTCTTTGTCTCCAACTCATCTTAATAACACAGTTCTGACCACTGAGTTTGCTTTTCAGAAAAACAAACCATCTTCATTTCACTCACCTCCTTCTTCCTGCTTTCAGCACAGATTAAAAACTGCCCTATGTCTTTGCTATAAGACATGTGTGAAAATGTGAGTCTTGTGGCAAAGATAGTTGAACAGAAAGATTCTGAAACACTAGTGATATTGTAGAGCCATTTGTCCAGTTCTGGATTGCCAACATGTGAGCTTTCTGGAAGGTGAGGGGGAAAATATTTTCATTAAATTAGAAACTATATTTGGGATCCTGTTACATGCACCCAAATATAAGCTAACAAAGCAAGGATAATTAATGGACTCTCCAAAGTATATTTAAATTACTTAAGCTACTGTATAGAAGATATTAAGGTTACATTAAGTATAACATTCACATTATAAAATATATATTATGAAACATGTATACATATCCACATACAGTATCTTAAATACTTTAAAGTTGACGAAGAAGTGTTGGTTTGCTAAGTTTTTCTATATTTATATCTAATGGAATGAAAATCTGGATAAACTCCAAGTTGAGTGCTTATTTAGGCACAAGGAAAAAGTACTATTCTCTGAGAATGTTTTATTTGCTAGAATAAACTAACGAGATAGTGCTTCAGTCATATTTACTCTTAAATTTATTTTTAAAGTAAATCTTGGGCTGGGTGCAGTGGCTCACGGCTGTAAACCCAGCTGCTTAGAGGCCAAGGCAGAAGGACTGCTAAGCCTAAGAGTTCAAGGCTGCAGTGAGCTATGAGTACACTCCTTATGTTTTTAAGAAGGAAAGGATATTTACAACAAATATCTAATAGATCCAGGGAATTCATAATGCTTTAAAATTATATGCAAAATTTTGTGTGCATGTTTATTTTCTGGGAAGGGTTTCTATAGTGCTCATTAGCTTCTCAAAGTCACGTAAGAATAGCTCCTCTAAAGGAAGAGCTTATTACTTTAACTTTACTTCTCTTTCCCAGTATTACCTTCACTTCTCAGACATAAAGTAACTAAATAAACTATATCGGGGAAACAAAACATAATTTATGTAGTTTTAGAACTTATTCTTTAATATCTATCTTCTAGAATATACATAATAAAATAAGAAAAAGGAAGAAAACTGGCAAACAGATTCTGGTGCAAAGTCTGAATTTATACATATATAACATCAAAAACTTACTTTGCTGATTCTGCTCTCATTCATCTAAATTTAGACAGCAGTAATGAAAGCTGCAATTTTCCTTTGAAAATTACAAATCTGCAGCAATAATTGTATCTGCACCTACTCTCTGCCTATTTTTGCAATGTTCAAAAATATTCATATGGCTAGAGAGCAGGTGTTCGCTACGGCATGTGCTTCATGACTGCCTTCCTGTGCAAAACAAGAACTCGGCAGCATATTAAACCTACACCCAGGTGCACATGGAGAAGAGCTTCTTCAAATGCCCAGCCTGTAACTCATAAAGATTGTCTATACGTTTAGTCTGTTGTACTAAACCCAGTGATACAATAAACTGTACTGAGAAAAAAAAATGTGACATTAAATACCAAATCAATGGAAACATGATAAAGCCAGAGATGATGAATACTACGATGCTATACTCCAGAGTAAAATAACATGTCAGAAAAGCTGTGGGTTCCTCAGCTTCTGTCCTATAAGAGGACAAAATACGCTCAGATAGATCTCTAAAATTGGCCGTGGAGGAAAAAAGCCAACTGGATTCTCTAAAATAAAAATTCTTATCATTGAAATAAGAAGTATGATATTGTAACTATTTAATCATCCAATCATTAATGATCACTAAAATATAAGATAAATATAAGCATGTGTACATCAGATAATATGCTCTTGGAGCAAGTAACGAGAATCAGATTCAAATCAGCTTTAAATATCAGACAATTCGCTAATTTGCATAACAGAATATACAGCTCTAGTAGGGACTCCAGGTTTCATCAATCCAGTGGCTTAATGAAGCCATCAACGATCCAGAATGGTTGTGTCATTTTGCTTTGCATCCACCTTGTTGGCTTTTTCTTAACCTAGTCCCCACACCTATTGCTGGATGACTGTCAGAAGCAGCCAGGAATGCAAGCGCTCTTGTTGAAGGACATGGAAATGAAGAAAACCTTTGCAGAAATATTCAGGATATTTCCAGATGGACCATACTGGGTCATAGATCTTTTCCTAACAAAATCTAAATAAGGGAAATGAGGCTTTTGCTCTGCCTTGGTTTTAGGTTTGGGTTTTTCTCCAGTGATACCCACTGTTGTAACAGACTTTAGATCCATGGTTTGTTCCCTATAGCATGAGAACTGCTGCCAAGGTGGGAGACAGGGAGAGTCTGTGGATACATGAATAAAAGCATGATTTGGGGGAAAGCAGTGTTCAAAATAATAGACAAAATAAGGGAGTTGCAGAGAGAAAAGATAATTTCTTTCAGTGATGTATTTAATTAAAGAAAGTAAAATAATCTGGGTATGAAAAGAACAACTCTCACAAGTAGCAGATGACTGGGATGAAGCAACATTCTAAGTTTTATAATTATCCTGAACAAAACATATTCTTTAAAAATGATAAAATGTTTTAAAATCAATAAAAATATTTATCTAAATATACAGCTATAGGGTGAAAAATATCTGTTGCAGAATGGCACATGGAAAACCTAAGACCCTAGTAAATCACCAAAAACAGTCCTACATGCCTATTTACTGTCCTTACTTTTAAACCCTCGTCTTGTGCTCCCGCAATGCAGAAACAGAATCTCAGGGCAATGTGCATTTTAGCCAGAATCAGGATACTGGGATGGGATCCTAGTGGATCAGGATCCAACTGAAAACCTGGGATTTGCGACATAACATTGGCCAAGCAGAGCTAATTCTGCCTCTTCTGGCCTATGGTGCCCTGAGCTTGCAGATGCTCTTTGGGTTGTTCCATTTCTGTTTATGACAATCCAGTTGAATGTTTGGTGGGTTCATTTTTCTTTTTTTTTTCTTTTTTTGTTTTTGTGTCTTCATTTAATCAAAGCTCTCACTCCCCCATATATCCATACAACACACCATATTTTGTCATTTGAGCTCATTATATTTGGATGTAGAATGTAATTTTTAGAGCTCCATCTTAAGGAAGCATAGTTTTTAAACATCAGGTTTTTAACATTCATTTGTTCCACAAAACATGCCCCAAACCTCCTTCCCTCAAAGCCTCACTTGTTTATAACCTAGCTATATTTAAGCAACACTTTCTTGTGCTCTCACCCACTATCAAATAGATAGGTATTATAAATTTTATAGTAGTGCTCCTAAACCTGACATTGCAATATGTGAGGCACCCTCATACTTCTCTACTTTATATATTATTTTTATGGTGAGAATTAAAGCTTTTATGAGGCTGTAATTTTTGACATTACCATTGCTTCCTGGGAACTCAATGTTATCCTATTCTACAAAGAGCTATCCAGGAGAAAGAACACATTTCCAAGGTCAAGTGAATGTTCTGAATCTGGGAGTGTGAGGCTCTGAGCAAGAAACATCAATGCATTCATTGAAAATGTGTATACCATACTGAAAACAATGGAAAATGTATGCCTAATTTTTGATAATGCAAGTTAATTTGGAAAAAAAGTTTTGAAAATTAAAATACATATGCTTGAAATTTCATGGCATATTTTATTACTGTAAATAAAACCAAAATATTTTCAAAGCATGTCAATTATATAAAACCTATATAAGCAAATGATTTAAGAGAACCATTAAATCGTTAAAATAAAATAATATATACCACTACAAAGTAGTATTATATTCATACAAAAAATATGCAATGTCCCTTGAGTATGCATTTTGGGAAATTTAAAGAGGCATACATAGGACGGCTCTCCAGCAGGAACTTCAGATACTATAATGCAGAATATGCTGGAAGCCAACATGGAGGAAATCTTTGCCAATCATGAATAATATTTTAAATTTGAATTTAAACAATATTTTAAATTTGAATTATGGAAATGTATTTTCCATCAGGAAAATATAATAAAAAAATATTAAAAGTTACCCTTATTATGTAATATTGACCCTAACACAATTTGGTAGGAAATTTCTTAGGATTCATCTCATGAAGCATTGTGGTAAAAAGAGAGTAAAATAGCTTGGAATCCGCTCTTCCACTTTCTGTCAAAGTGTTTAAGAACTGACTATTCAATTTGTCTGACATTATATTTATTTTTGTTTTAAAATAGTTACCTTCAAAATACATAACTGACAACATTATAATGGATATTGAATTAGATCATATTTTTCCAGTACTATTTTTGAGATAAAATTCTCAAAACCTATAAGTGACCATTTTAACCATTTTTAAAGTATACAATTCAGTGGCTTTTAGTAAATTTCACAATGTTGTGCCATCATTACCAGTTTCTAATTCCAGAACATTTCCATCACCCCAAATAAAACCTTAATACTTTAATTTTCTCCTCCTCCCATCCCTGGGCAACTACTAATTTACTTTCTGTTTCTATAGATTTGCCTATTCCAAACAATTTCAAATGAATGGAATCATAAAATATGGCCTTTGCTCAAAGGTCATCCATGTTTTTGCATGTATCGAACTTTGTTACTTTTCATGGCCAAATAATATTTCATTTTATGGATAGATCATGTTTTATTTTGTTCACTCATCCCTAGATAGGTTTTTGGGTTTTTCCCACTCTTTAGTTATTGTGCATAATGCTAATATGAATACTCATGCACAAGTTGTTGTGTGAACATGTGTGGATCAGATAATATTTTAAAAGTCTGGCAGTATCTAATTGTGCCTTATAGTACTAATGAAATTGCCTAACAATGCCTTTTTCAGAATGCAGCCCTACCATTAAGTGATGCATAACTGTATTTAGTATACCCATCACCTCATATACTTATTATTTCTTTGGGATAAGAAGCATTGTATTATTCATTATTGTATTTTTTGCATCCAGCATGTTGCATCTGAGAATGAATAGGAGTATTTTTTAAAAAAATATATTCCTAGGTCAAAATTAATTCTTGTCAGCATGTTTGAGCTTCTGAGCTAAATATCTTAGGAAGCCAAGGCTCCAATAAATATATATGACATCCTCATTTTGATCTTCTTGGAATATGTTCATCGCACAGTAATCAAATAATAGTAGAATTATCAATATATCTTTATCACAGTTACTGTCGGTAACTTTTAAAAACTTTTAACAATAATTTCATCATTATTAAGGGAAAATTTTTTTCTCTGGAGCCCACAACAGCTCAAGTGTTGTCACTTGGTATCTCTTTCTGATAACTCCTACCAAAAGCATTGTACCCTCATCAAAAACTGACTTTATTTTATTTGCTTCATTTCACACAAGTGGTGTAATGATTTACCAAAGGGATAAACAATGTCATATTTTCATTTTAATAAAATGTTCTTGATTACATATGTGTCATCTGTGTTTTTACTGTTTTCCATACAAAACCTTCACAACTGAAAATAAACATATAATAAGTTATAGAGATACAAGCAAAACCACGATGACAATGACAAAGTTGAAAAACATCTCTCATCTTTAATCCTGACTCTTATACAAAAAGGAAAGAAAATAGTTTTTTAAATGTTCAAAGGTAATTATTAAAGAATTAGTAAGATAAAAGGATAATATACATTACTGAGAGCAGTTTTAGATTGTGCTTTCCTTAGGCTCTTCAAAAAAACAAGAAATACCATAAATTTTCAGTTGTTCAAATAAACGTATGTATCCACGTTTGAAAACAACAACATGGACACAGTTAGATGAATATCAAAGAGTTCTTTTATTCTTGGGACGATGATAAAGTTTTCCACTTTTGGTTGAAGTAAAACCGAGATGAATTTTGCTGCTGAGGGAAGGTAGAGTTTCACTAGCTACGGCCATACTTTTTGAGGCATACCTTTGTGAATAATCTATACTTATGAGTGTAAGATGACACTCAACATACTGCATGTTGTGGTTTTTTGGATTATTATTTTCATTATAAAGAACAATTTAAATATTGATTTATCAATACTTATGTGCACATATGGAAGTGACATTCATCAGAAATCAAGCAGGTGGGAGGGGGGCAGGAGGGGATGGGTAAAGTCATAGCTAACGGGTACGGTGCACACTATCTGGGATGGGCATACTTATAATTTTGACTCAAATGGTACAAAAGCAATTTATGTAACGTAAATGTTTGTACCCCTCTAATTTTTCTGAAACGAAAAAAATAATAAATAAATAAAAAATAGTTTACTGTAAAAACAAAAAATAAATATTGACTTATTTATTACAGTGAGCTTTTATCCAGATTCTTTGCCTGCTACCTTATTTTGCATAGCACTGTGGCACTAATATTGGGTATATATTTCATATAACATCACACACTTCTAATAGTAAAACACTATGAAAAAAAAAAAGTCTTATCACTTTTTCATCTTTATTTATTTCTTAGATAATTTTGCATTGATTAGTATGTAAACATATATAGAATTCTTCTAAATTATTTTTATTTATCTGTTCTTAAGTGAGGTAACAATTTATTGAAAGAAAAAACAATGTGACAGCTAATGTAATTTAATGAAAATAACATAAGCATATAAAACAAAGGCTGTTTGTGACAAATATGACAGCTCTAACTTTCAGAGGAAAACAAAAGTAGGGGATTTGTCCTTGAACAATGACATTACAGCCTTTTACTTTATAACCATTTAGTTCATGTTTAATGAGAATATGGCATATTTTCTCTCAGGTTAGGGGAAAATAATAGCTTTAAACTTTACCTTTGACCCTAAAACTATAGAGGTGAGGTGAATAATGATGAATCAAGGCATAGAGAGCATTTTAAAATAGCCCACTGTGTCTCAAGTAGGGGCACTCAACCACTACTGCTAAGAATAACTCTTGTAACTTTGAACATCTAATGCAGGTCACTTTTTAAATGGATTATTTTATACTCTCAGAAGATTTTTTGAACTGCAATCTAAACTCTTAAAGCCAAAAGGCACATGGTAACATGTTAGTCCAAACTTAGATTTTGCAGAGAAGTAACTGAGTTCTGGAGATAGGAAGTGATTTCTCCCAGCCATTTTAATACAGTGCACGATCTCATATCCTGGTCCCCTCTCTACTCGTGTCACACACCTTTCCACTTCACCAAGTTTTCTGGAAGAAGATCTCTCCAGAAAAAGCCAACTGGATAAGACACTTAGCTGGAGATCTGCTCATTTGTCTACTCAGTGGCACAAATAGGACAACTTCTTACAGCTAAAAGCCATAGTCCTCAAGTCATTTTGACAAAGGTCATCTGATCAATAAAGAGTCACATTCTCAGCAGGGTGAATGAGAGCTGCCCCACTAAATTATAGCCATGGATCTATCACCCATAGCAAATGTCTAACCTGAAAAGCAACTTCAGCTTTAGGGGAATAAACCGATCTCTCAAGAGAATCTTAGGTTAAACTAAAGACAATACTCCAAAGCTTGTAGTGATTTATTACTTCTGAGCCTCAGCTTTTTCCTATTAAGGAAGCTCATTCTAGTAATTCACTTAACATTTGCAGGCAATAATGAACACAAATTATCAACTATTTTAAAGGTAAAATATTTTTTCAAGACCTAATGAAACTATGAGTACACACAATTTTTTTTTATTTTTAAGAAATAAAAGATCACCTTAAATAAATATATTAAAAACTAAGTCTTATTTTTTATACTATTATTCATATAATTGTAGATTATCACATTGATTATTTCCATTTGTTCTGTTACGTCTTAGTTAATTGGTTAGGAACATTGATCAATAAATGGTAAATTTATGAAATTCAGCTATACTTTTCTACATATATACATACACACACATTCATGTTTTTATTATATAAGAAAAGCTCACCTGCTTTATTCTAATTCTTATGGCAACTTTGTGGAATAAGTGTTATTATTTCTATTTATTATATAAACTGTTCAGCATATGTAATGTAAATCACTCTCCTTAAAATTCCACAAGTGAATTTTAAACCAGAAGCTTTCTTGTTGCCCTTTTTTGACTGAGAGTGCCTTTCATAAAAATTCTAACAATAATGATTTATCTAATGACTTACTATTAGTAAGCATTCCAAGTTGAAATGCAATTGCATTATGCTATACATGTATTTTCATTTCTAATAACACCTCAAAATAGATTACGTGCCATATCATCATTTTAGCTAAAAGTATGTGTGAGACAGTAAGAATCCAAAACTTACTTACAGAGGGCCTAAAAAATTTTTAAAAAATAACAAATTGCTTTTGATTGTCATACTCTAGATGTAATAGTCTGATGCTCTATTTTATTTAAAATTATCTTTATCTCTTTTAACTTTTCTCCAATCACTTATAGATGAGGAAAAGTAAATAAAAATTGAATAACAAAACACTCATTTTAGTAGTAGATAATGCAATAAGAATAAAATAACTGTGACAAAATCATTTGCATAAATAAGTTCCAGTGACAATAATATTCTAATTCTCACCTTAAACCTTTATTAATGTAAACTCAGTGAGAATTTGGTTTTGTATTATTCTTCCTTGTATCTCCATAAGTCAATTTGTAAATTATTTATAGGTGAAAACTTTATCTGCTCTTGATATCAGCTTTTTATCTGTATGTGGGCTGAGATTTTCATATATTGTTCATGGTATTTGCTAAACTGCTCACTGGTATTTTATGATATAGATAATAAAAACATAGTGAGGGAAAGCAAAACACAGGGTTTATTTGTTTTTTGATGTATTATCTTTCTCTGTTTGTGCTCCCAAGGTAAGGAAACTGAGAATACACTTAGCTTTTTAACATGAAAATACTTTTATTCTCAGTAGAATTTCTAAGAAAATAAAAGATTCTGATTCATCTTATTGGTAACAATGGCTGATAACTAAAATACTACCTAATAAACCATAATGTTTATAGGAAAAGTAGGCCTTTCAAATCATTACCTCTTAAGAATGTGGATGACACAGCTATTGTGTTTTTGATAAGATTGATGACCTTCACAAAAAGAATTGATATAACTTTACCATAACTATACATATTTCTAGGCAATAAAAGACAACTATATACCTCTAATAAGACCAGCAATAATGACAATTACACCCGTTTTGTGATACCTGAAGCTCACATGTAAATTAAGGAGAAGAAATGACTACCTTGCTGAGTGTTAGGTTCACAAAACCACCTAATCCATCCTTCCAAAAGAGGAAGCCAGTTCTATAAAATAAATCTATCCTGGTTCTCTTCTTGAAAGACTTTAAAAGAAAATTATATACTAGAAAAGCATTCAGAGCCACTGTATGGCTCTCATTTGGTAAGATAGAGAGAAAAAATAGAAATATATAGACATGTTGCCAATCTTCTAAAAATATTTACTGATTATTTATTTCTGATTGGTTTGTGTGTGTGTGTGTATCCATGCACACAAAAATAAATATATCTAAATAAAATAAAGGCACATTTATATTTTCATTTTGTCATATTTACTACATTTGATTTTATTACAGTAAATATCCAAATTCTATTCCAGACCCACCAAACATTTTTTTAAATAGGCTATGCAATATTATTTCTTCTAAAATGATCTAGATACATAACTTTCACAAATTGATAACTATTTTGGTTAAATAAACATATATTCTCATTACAGTATTTTAAATAGTCATCTAAGTTATCTAAATTAAAGAAGCAAATAAATATGCAATTCCACTTAAGGTTGGTGAATTAACCCATAATTGGTCAATTATAGGTATAATTATACACAGTTGTACCTCGCATTCATAAATAATCATAGAAAACAAAGATGTATACATGAAAGAAATAATAGCTTTTAAAAATACAACTCTTTATATTTTATGTCTTCCAATGGCATGTGGATGTATGAAATTCTAATTGACAAGCACAAAATATTTTAAAAATTGGAAGAAATCTTGATCACCTGGAAAAATACTTCTATATCATACCATGGAGAGAATAAGAAGAGATTACTATCAAAATTTGTATGTATCTAAACATCTTGTTGTATGAAAACCAGTTGACTCAAGAGTGGCTGTCATCTTTAACACTGTGCCAGTTTCTTGTTGAATTAATGTTCTACCTAGTTGAACTCTTGAGTGCTTTGCTATATTAGGATGTTTACAGAGACAGCTGACACAGTAGAAAGAGCTATCACCACTGCTGATCGTATGTGATCTACAGCAATCACAGAGCAAATCTACAATGAATTCTTGCAGAAGAAAGAAGCAAATAAAACGTGTTATTTAAACTTTTTATACTTTATAGACAATAGCCTTCAGGACAGCAGAGAGACATTCTAGAATTAGCATTTCTTTGACGTAACATAAATCAACCCAAAGTAGCAGTAACCTTTGTTATCATGTAGTTTACTGAAATATAAAAACACCTCAATGCTACCCTGATTAGCAAATACCTTCTGTTTCCACAGATGCTAAGTACTTATTGATTTAGTTTTACCTGCTAGTGGTCATTAAGGCCTAAAAAAAAAAAAATGACCACAACACCATAAATCATTCACATGCTGAAGCATTGATTAAGCACCTGTATGTACAAGAAGACATTTGGTGCAAGTAGACAATGAGAATAATGTAAAAATCTGAACATTTGGAGGGCATGAAGATGAAAGAGATACTGTGATGCAGATGTAGATTACAGCCTCACACGCTGCTCTACAGCGTCTATGTAGAATCATTCAAGTCTAACAGAAGTGCAAGCATGCCCAGTAACTCAAATGTGCTATTGTTAGCAAAGAATTTATCCAGGCATACTGTCAAATATGGTATTACATCAAAACTAGATCTGTCTTTAATATTCTGTGCATATGCATAGAAAAGTTTAGAAGTATAACTACATTGGGTTTTTTTGTTTTATGTTTTGAGGTGTTTTTATTTTAATAAGTAAACTAGGAAGCTAAAAATTCTGAATGTGATGTATTTGTTTTAATTTTATTTTGTATTTTCATCCTTAAGAGAACATGAGTTTCTCTAGAATGTTCTGACTTTTGCCTAATCACAGGCAGGGATGGGGGGGGGGGTCCTATGAAAATAACAGTAAGTGATCAGTTAGAATGAAATCAGAAATTCATCTCATTTTTTAAAGATGTCGATATAACTTTCAAAACCACGAAAATTTGAAAAATGCCCTGTCTATGCTATCGCCTGCATAATATTTTCCTTAACATTGTGAGCACTGTAGAAGAGCCACATGATTTCAAAGAAACTTCGGTTTTCCTTGTTCTTCAAAAGAGTCAGAGAGTGCTCCCAGGGGCAAGTGCATTCTCTTTCCACTCTGCACCCTCATTGGCAAACACAAGGCCACACACCTTTGAGCTGATTAAGACGTGACAAAGCTAACTACTTGCTCCAAGAATCAGACTCTGGCTTTAGGCTACAGCTCAGAACAGAAGTGATCATTGCCGAACAGAAAGAAAGTTAGACAGATGCAATCCTTGGTGACAAGCAAGAGATACAACCCTGATGGAAGGTGGAAAAAAAAAAAAAAAAAAACAAAAACAAAGGACAAGCCAACATTCAAGCAACTGCACAGACATTGAACCCATAAACTAAATGAAGCATTAACAGGTTATATAATTTCAATTTAAGCTTGTGTATGAGAGAAACTTTTTGTACTGAAGACAAGAAAATATGCAGACCAAACCGAAAATAAAAACAAAACACTTGCAAACCACTGTGCTCACCCTATTCAGATATGGTTAAGAATTTGACCTTCCATGATAAATAGTTGTCTGTATCATCAGAAGAAAACAGTAAAGATAAATGTTTTCCATGCTTTAAAATGAATGTCCTGACTCATGAATAAAGCAAATTAATGGATAGAATCTTACATACTTCATGCCTTTTATACATACTTGTGGTTCAAAAATTATCAACAATACTGCCTTAGCTTATATATTAATTAATTAATAACATTAATTAATTAACATTTATTAAATGTTCATTATATGTTAGATGCTAAATTAGGCCCTTGGTGCATTAAAGTGATAAGGATTCTGTCTCTAGAAAAGAAGCATATGGTGATACAGGTGTATTTAAAATAAGCCAACATCAGCAGATAGTAATTGAGATGACGGACAAGTTTTACTTATAATTTTTACTTATCCACCAAAATTTTTAATAATTCCTTGATCTGTATACCATGCCACAAGCAAAACTAAAAAGAATAATCTTTAACTCTTATATTAAAAATGTTATATATATGTTTTAAACTACAACCCAAATAGTAATAGCTAACATTCTGACATTCTAGGGTTCCCAAACAATTTCTCTAATTGCAGAGATTAATTACGTGCAAGTGGCCAAAGTGGAAAGTGGTTGTGTTTTTCTTTTTCCCCCAAAACACAGTTTTAATATTGGGAGATCTGTCCTTGAGATACTTATATTTACTAGTGACTATCAATACGTAGAGTTAGAAAAGAGAACGGAACATTGTACTTGGACAAGAAACAGTGAATAACAAGAATCCTTTTTCTATAAATAGGTTTGCGAGACATAAAAACCTTGTTTTAGAGGAATCTAGACTAAGAGATAAAGTTGTCTCTTTTCTCTTGACTGAAGACAAATATTAAGGTAGATTGTAAGCAAACATCTAAAGTTCAAGATAAGAGAGTTTAGTTTACAGGAATAATTATATCACATCTCTAATATAAGTGCGTGAGTGCGGTTATACAATTTGGAACATGAAAAGTACCCAGAAGTCTAGAGCAGACCAAGAATATCCACCAAAGATGATCTATGCCATAAAAATAACCACGTACAAAATAAACGTAATTAAAATTAATTTCAAAGAACCTGAAAATTCAAACTGAATAAACCTTCTTTTGGCTCTCTTTGCTGTTCCCTATGCTATATTAGTTTTCATAAAATTTATTTTGTAAACATGTGTCAGTAATATACAGTAAGGTGTGTTCTCTCCAATGTCCTGTCCAGGTGAGTGTGATATCAATACCCATTTTATCAGCTTCAAAATGGGAAACTACAACATTAAGCAGAACCTAGGAGGGAGAGAGATTCTGAATTATTTTGGGATATTTTTATTTATTTTTTATGTCAAGGGATACTGCTCCATGGTCTCATTTATATTTTCATAACCTCAGTTTCCAGAAAACTCACACCAATATGACTACATTCCCTTAACAACAGGGACATGTTCTGAGAAATGTGCTGTAAGGCAATTTTGTTGTTGCGTGAACATCATATACAACTTGCATCAACCTAGATGGTATACCCTAAACACCCAGGCTGTATAGTTAATCTGTAGCTCCTAGGCTACAAACCTGCACAGCATGTTAGTATAACAAATACTGTAGGCGATTGTAGCACAATGGTAAGTATTTATATATCTAAACATATCTAAGTATAGAAAAGGTACAATAAAAACATGGCACTAAAGATAAAAAAAAAAAAAAAAGGTACACCTGTATTGTACTTACCAAGAATGAACCTTGTAGGACTAGAAGTTGCTCTGGGTGAATCACTGAGTAAGTGGTGAGAGAATATGAAGGTCTAGCACTTTATTGTATACCACTATAAACTTTATAAACACTGTACACTTAGGCTACACTGAATTTATACAGAAAAATTTATTTCTTTCCTCAGTAATAAATTAAACTTATCTATATGTAATTTTTCTTACCTTATAAACTTTTTAAATTTTTTTAAAAATTTGACTCTTGTAATAACAACTTAAAACACAAACATATTGAAAAGCTGCACAAAATAGTATATTTCTTTAAATTTTTATTTTATAAGGCTTTTCTTAATTTTAATTTTTTTTAAACTTTAAACTTTTTTGTTAAAAACTAAGGACAAACATACCCAGTAGCCTAAGCCTACACAGGGATAGGATCATTAATATCTCTGCCTTCCACCTCCGTATCTTGTCCCACCGGAAGTTCTTCAGGGACAACAAGCATGGAAATGTCATCTCCTATGATAATAATGCCTTCTTGTGGAATACCTTCTAAAGGACATGGCTGAGGCTGTTTTACAGTTAACACTTTTTTTATGAGTAGAAACAGTACACTCTCAAATAGTGCTTAAAAAGTATAGTATAGTAAATGCATTAAACAGTAACAACCATTTTATTATCATGATCAAGGACTCTGTACTATAATTAATGTATGTGCTATACTTTTATATGACTGGAAGCACAGTAAGTGTTTACATTAGCATCACCACATAGTGTAACATGTTGCACTATGACATTAGGGTAGCTATGACGTTACCAGGCAGTGGGAATTTTTCAGCTGCGTTATAATCTTATGGGACCACCATCATAAATGTGGCCCATGATTGACTGAAATGTCATGCATGTCTGTCTTCTGATTTAATATTTATACAATGTATACATGTATCAAAACATCCCTTCATACCCCATAAATATGTGTCAATTAAAAGAAAATTTATAATATTTAAAAATATTAAAAAGCATGCAATCTAATGGAAGCCTCAGACTAGCGAACTCTCTTATGATGTGTAACAAGCATGTCAAAGTATAGAGGAAATTATAGGGCTTCTTGAGGAAACGGGAAGGCAGGCAGCCATGGTGTGTGACACCAAATTTTGTAGGGAGGGGGCGAGTTAAATAAGGGCAGACCAATACTTCCACCAAAAAGCTACCAGAAAATTTGGACAAAATATGAAAATCATGTCCAAGAAATCAGAGAAGTGTTAAAACCATTATGATTAAAGATGATAAGATTCCAGAAAGAGGAGAACCTCTAAAAGTTGAGCTGACATTTGCAGAAGTTTTTTTGTTTCCTGAGGGAATTTGCTAATTGTGTCTTTGTGGAGCAGGCTATGGCTATGGCCCAGAAGAGGTTTTCTGCTAGACAGAGAAAAATTAAGTGGAGCTTTTGTTGGTCTTCTGGGACTAGAAAGAGAAAATGGAGATGTGATGGCTCCTACATATCTGACTGTTTTCCTTCTATGGCTGCATGGAGGACGAGGAGGTTAAAAAGGCGACATAGAAAGCCTCTAAAAGCCGAACAGAGCAAGTCTATCCTTCCCAAGGAGACAGCAGTTAACATTCATTCAATGGTCCAGGAACATGGTCACGGAGAACACAGCAAGCTCTCAGTTAGTGCAGGTACTAACTTAACAGAGTAGGACATTAAGATAACTATGGTCGCACTGTAAAGGCAAATAAAGGAAACTACTGAAAAGGTAAAGCAATGGTGATTATGCCAGAAATTGAAATATGTAAAAGGAATATAATGAGTATCTATAACTGAAAAAAAAAAACACTTTTGAAGTTAAAAACTCAATCATCAGGTTTAACAACAGATTAGACACAGCAGAACACAGGATTAAAAGTCTGGAATACATGTCAATTGAAGATAAACAAACTAAAGAACAGAAAGAAAAGGAATGGGAAATACAGAAAAGAATGTAAGAGGAAGTGAACACAAAAACATTGTGTAGCATACCTGTACTTGCTGTGCCAGAAGGAAATAAACAAGAGAAAGGGATTTAAAGAGATAATAGCAGAGAAATTATTAAAACTCAAGAAAGATAATTTTGGTAGCTGGTCCCAAAGTTGGCCTTCAAAAGAAGGATATATTTATTTTAATATTCATGCCTTTACAGTCCCCTCTTGTATCGAGTATTGGTCAGCCCTGTTCCTTGTTTTATGCATATATACACTTATTTTAAAGACTTGAAATGCCTGATCATTTTTAAGGCGTGTATAATGATTTGTAATTGAGGCTTTTATCTCAAAGTGGGAATTTTTTTTTAAAAAAAAGCATATCAAATTCACAGAAACTAGAAGAGATTAATGAACAAAATAAGAGCAGATGTCAGTGAAATAGAAAACATGCATATAATAGCATCAATGTAGCAAAAAAATCAGTTGTTCAAAAAATAAATAAAATTGATAAACCCCTAGCAAGGCTAATCACTAAAAGAAGAAAGAAAACATAAATACCAGTAACAAGAATAACTTGATTCCTATATTGGATGTCCCAGTAGGCCAAAGCAATAAACAAACAAATAAACAAAATAATTAAATAAGCATTTACCAGACGACAACACACATAAACTGCAACTACACCAAGACAATAAATGAATTCCACAGACATAAACATAGAGTGAAAGAAACAAAACACAAACACACATGGTGAATGATTCATTTCTATTAAGTATAAAAACAGGCAAAGTCAACTTAGGGTAATAGAAGCAGATAGGTTTTAACCTTCTGGTGTTAGTGAATAGGTTTTGAGAAAGGGTTTCTGGGGGTTTGATATGTTCCGTGTTTTCATCTGGGTGCTGTTTACATGAATATGCTCAATGTGTAAAAATTACTTGAGATGCGTAATTATGATTTGTGTGCTTTCGTGTATGTATGTTAAACTTAAAAAAATGTTTGAATTCAACAACAAAAAGTCTTGAAAAGGCACATATCTTATACTTAGATACTAGATAGATACCTAGAAACTTATCAAGGCAAGAAAGTTCAGAGTTCTTAAATGTTGAACATTTTTTTCCTCGAACGAAAGTACACAGAGATATTTATGTGTAAGATTTCATACTGTGTATTTGAGAGATTAATCAATTTTGTCTTCTGAGAGATCAATGGTTCTCTTTTCCCATTTCAGGGTGTTTATTGACCCAGAATCCCCGTGTTTATGTGTGGGTAGGGTGGGAGGAGGTGGGGATTAAGCACAGTTCTTCATGTCACTGGTTTCCCAAACATAAATTCATAATTGTGATTATGCTAGGTACCGAGAGACAATTTCTCTCAATGATTAATGTAAATAAATAGATAATAAACAATAACAAAAAAATTAGAAAACCAATAAATAGGCCTTCTCCCAAAATGGATGAGAATGATGTGATAGTTCATCACAATATTGTAGGGTTGGACATGAAGGGTCCTCAACAGAGAGGGAAGATCCTCCCACTACATAAATGGAATTCTTATTGTTAGTCTGGCTGTTCTATTTCTGAGAATCACCATAGAATTTCAGTGACAGGAATTTCAATTGAGTTTAACACATTGACTGTGAGTTGCCATGTGAGTTGTATTTAACTCAGGCTAATTTTGAGCCCAGGGCCTCATGAAGCAAAACCCTGCAGTTGGTTCATAAATATCTTAATTGTCGATGTTCTTATTGTTACTATTGACAATTTATTTCTAAAAACATGGATTGCATTGCATATAACTCATGTACAGAAAACAATAAAAATAGCAAATTAAAAAGGATCATTTTATGGCCCCAGGGAAAATTATTTTTTCCTAGTGTGGCAGTCAATGTGTTAATACCATGTCAGTAAAATTGTGCTTATTATCACACAGATACTCTAGTACCTATAGGAAAAGGATAGAAAATTTAATAACGTCATGTCTTTGGATCATGTGAAGTCTAAATGATCTCACAGCATATTACATAAAAGTACCAAAAGAGAAAGGCAATGGCAAAAAGGTGGCATATACTTAGTATAAACAGCCGGATTTGGAAAAATCAGTCTTGCGGGGACCATCACTGACAGAATTAGATTGTACATGCAACTGAATTGCAGCATAAAAGAAGTCACATAACATTAATGTTGCCAATTTTGATTGCATTGGATTTTTATTTTTATTTTTCTTATATCTAATAATAATATTGGTTTGGATTTTAAAGTTTCACACATGCTATAAGCATAGAAACTTGTAACAATTTTGTGTGAACATACACAAATTTACAATTTTACTTTAAACTTCACTTTATTAAAAACAAAATTTTCTTTCGACTTTCAATGAATAACCATGTTTTAGTGAAGTTAGAACACTAGAGTAAATGTTCTTTTCCTGAGTTATATGTTTGCTTTTCATGTTCAACATCAAAGCGAAAAGTGCACTGTGCAAAATTAAACAGGCAAGGAAGACTTTATTCAAGACTATCTGAATAGGAGAGAGAGGTAGAACTCAGTCTGAGCTCAACTCAACTGGAAAAAAAGTCTGGAGAGCTTCTAAGAAAAGGAATTGGGGAATCGAATGGTAGGCTCATTGTTTGCTAATCGGCCTTGCCTGAGGGAAAAGTAAACTTTCTCTCTTCATGACAAGAAGTGGTTTTACAATTTAGAGCAAAGTGCCTGCTGAAGTTAGGCTCCTGCCCTCCCATAGAAACGGTGAGATGGAGGCCCTCTTTTCCTTGAGGATGGTTACATTTCAAGGAGATGGCTGAAAAATTTTTGAGAATGACATTCCTTGGTTGTAAAACTGGCAAGAATCTTTGAAAAGATTTATAAATCAAAAGAGCAGAGAAAGAATTTATTAGTCTTCTACAGTAAATGTTCTAAGGAAAGAGAGGAAGAAGCCTTTCTAAAGTTTAATCCAGCTGAGAGGAAAGCCAAGGCTGTCGGGGTCGGTAACATGACATTGACCTGACATTGGTCAGTATTTCCTTATAACTGTAATATACTCATGAGATCTGCTCAGCTTGATTCTGCTGGTTAATTTTCATGGTGATATCTCACGTTTGGAACTCAAAAGTCCTGTTTCAGTCTAACGGAAAACCTGGTGTAAGACAGCCGTTCTTTTGTTTCTTTCAATGCCAAATGTCAAAAATATTTATTAAATTCATCACTACGTTACAAAAAAGTAATTAATGACAGAAATCTCTCTTGTAGTATTATCATTCAAGATGAAAATTCTAACTATTAAAAACATTAAAAGACAAAAAATTAACCCAATTATCTGATTACTAGCAGTTGACCTCAATTTTGTATACTTACCAGGTACACAATATGGTTATTAAATCTACTTAAGTAATTAATCAAATTGCATAAACTTTGCATGTATAAAATAGGAATATTTGAGATCAGGCAGGATATTTTGTGTTATACCCCTACAATATTGTATAGGTATATCTCCTAGGAGACTTTGAAGATATATCTTGGAAAAAATACATTCCACGCTTTACTCTGTGTTTGTCTGTGTACACGCCCACGTGTGCATGTTTTAGTTGTTGATCTTAAGCCAAAAATTCATACAGATGAATGTGGATAATGCATTGCATTTAGTAGATAAAAGACATCAGGTTGCTGAGTCTGTGTGGATGAAAACAAGGAAGCCCTAATGGACTATATTTCATCACCCCAAACGAGATTCAAATTGTAAGAAGTAAATGTTCAAGGACAGTCTTAAAATTTGCCATTATAGAGTGAGCGCCTAATTTGTAGAGGCTTAATAAGATAAAGGTGCATGCTTCAGCAGTATGCATTAATAAATTAAACAAACTTGAATTAACAGTTAATTTCTAGTCCACAAACATTTTGTGATAATCTGCTATGTACCAGAGATATAATTAGGTCATAGCCCTCTCTCTCAAGAGGTTAACTTCTGGGAGGGAGAACACACATACAAAAAAAATTTGATTGAATATGCTGTAACTAAACTATCTTCCTTTTAGTCCAAAGAGTACACATGAGCACCAAGTAGGTCAATTTAAGATCACTTGGGAAATACAATTCATGCTTTTTCAGTGTCACTATGTTGGTCCCTGGTCCAACTTCACTAAGTAACAAAACTAACGGGAATTCAGAATATGTAAAATATAATACTATTTTGAGGTTCAACAGTTAGCATATGCATGATATATAAAATGATATTCATTGAAATTGTAACTTTGATTGATAGTCATAATTTACTGAGCAGCGAATATCTTTCATCTGCAAATACTATTTTTGAGACATCGTTATCAATGTTGTCTACAATACATCAATGATACATTGATTTTAAGAGTTAGAGAAGGAATAGTTAACATTTCTTGAAAGGAATAGCTGAATCTTAGAATGGTAGTGGCATAACTAGTTTAAAAAATACACTCAAAATATTTTTATTTTTGGAAATTAGAAAGCTATTCAGTTTCATAATATATACTACACAACCAAGCATTCATGACAGATAGATGTATGTAGGAGATAGACCAAGCCAGATGCAGTGGCTCACACCTATAATCCCAGCTACTGGAGGGTCTGAGGCAGCAGGATCACATGATCCTGGGAGTTTGAGGCTGCAGTGAGCTATGATTGCACCACTGCACTCCAGCCTGGGCCACAGAGTGAGATTCTGTCCTCCACCCCTCAAAAATAAGATAGACTGAGTACTTTCTATACTCCAAGATAGTGGTAAATTTTGTTTCTTAAACGAGTGCCTTGAAGGAAAAGGAAGAAAATTGTATAACATTAGGATAGACTATTATTTTCAGAAGTAAAAAAAATAAAATAAAATTTTCTTGTGGCCATGTTCAATTATGCTACACCCGTGTTAACCAATAAAAGGCAAACCATCATAAAGGTGGAATTGAAAGGTTTCTTCTAGATTTGTTCACATGAGGATACACTGTGTCCTTCCCTGTAAGTTCATAATTTTTATTTACTCATCAATAAATTTTCCTGTTATTTCCTTATGAATTTTAGATTATGCAATTGGAAATATGCCTAAAATTAATTTTAATTCTCAAAAAATAATTTTGTTACCGCCATTAAACATTATTCAAAATATGAAGAAATGAAAATAATGAGAAATCTTCCTTTTTCTTAAGATCAAAGGGAATGAAAACAAAGTTATCACATGTATGCATTTTACAACATATCCATGAAATGTTATCAGCACACTTTCCTCTCTTGCAGAGGAGAACAATCTCCACAGTGCTCCCGAGTCTTGATATGAGTACCTTGTGTTGATATTTACATTCAAATGAAGATGGCATCATAAAGGGTTTAGCTAGAGCTATTTGCTCATCAGGACTATAGGCCCATCAGGACCCATCCTTTTTAAGTGTTCCATTTCTTTAGAACAGAATCTAATTGTTTCTTGAATGATCCTTGTGTTTTGCCTCTGCAATTGTGCCTGATAGGCCATTCCATATGTTTATTATGTTCTAAGTAGGAGGAAAAAATCTTGCTAACATCTGCTATGGGTTGGTTTCTTTTTAATTCTCATTTACATCCCTTGCAATTCTTCCATTTCTGGAAATGAGTGTTTAATTGTCATAACATATTAATAAAATGGTATGTGTTTAAACATTGAAATGTTTGCAGTTTAATGTGTTAATTTCATGGTATTAAATCCTATAATATTAGAAATTAGAATGATTTTTGTATTATCCTCTACCAGACACATAAAAGAATAAAATAAAACCTATATAGCAATTGCCCTTCATCAACAAAAGGGAAAAATTGGAAACAATAAAGCTTCTACATAATTTATGAAGCATTAGTTATTACAGATTACACAGTTTTAGGAGTATATAAAATAAAGCAATAGCAAAATAAAGCAAATAAAATGTTTTTTACATTGAAAAACTCAAACTATACCTATTTATTTTTTCATGTTTATATTAATACTAAGCATACATTCATCTTGGCCTCAACCATCTGACTTTTATTGTTCTTTGTTTTAAATGAAAATAATGTTTACATATCTATGTTTTATTAGTATATTATCATAAGTTATTTCAAACTTTTATAGGGAAAAGCAAGGCATAAATAAATAAAGCCAATATTAATAAAAAGGAAAAAGTCTAAAATAAGTATAAAATTTTTAGTGTATTTGCTTATATCCTCTCACATAACCCTCCCAAAAACCTGCTGAAGAAAGGATTACTATTTTCTTTTTCATATCACTTTGAAGAGAAAAGTAAAATTCAAAGAAATAAAATGGCTTACCCAAAGTTGCAAAATTAGGACAGGATCTAGATCTTTAGGGTACAGAATTATTTCAATGAATATGCTTTCCATATAAATTTTGTCCAATTTTAAATATTTTCATTCTGTTAATCATTGACTCATGACAAGCTTCAGATCTGGTGGGTAGTAGATTATCCATATTTTGAATGAATGGTGTGTGAGTGTGTGTGTGTGCATGTGTGTTTTTGAATTTATACCAAGATGAAAACATCAAAATTATAGAATTTGTAAGAACTTAAGGGAAGCATGAACGACATGCCAAAGAAAGAAGGAATTCACAGAGAAAGGGAAGGAATGTTCGGCCCATATATAATCTCATCTAATTGGCGCGCTGCATTTGCTGAAGACGTCCAGGGATCTATAGGTGATTAAAATTAGGCTGATGGCAATCCACCTTAGGAAATATTCTCACATTGCTTAGGCAGGTGAGCTCCAAATCTAGGTTGTATTGAGTGTCATAATTGTAATCACTCAGAAACCTGAATCTGATTTAGTGACTTAGGCCACAGATTCTCTAGATCCATGAACAACTTCCCCTGGCTCTAGCTATCATGCAGTACCAAAGTAACATGCTTTGTAGCAATGCCACTGGAAGATTAGCGGCTCCGCTTCCTGCAAGTCGGCTATGATGGTTCACCCTTGTCAGAAAAAGATCGTCAGGCTCTACAGAGAGAAATATATTTGTATTAAGAAGCTTTCAGGTTATCTGTGTATACTGTCAGGAAATTTGATGAGAGGTTGTTTCTAGCTTTACAGTTCTTTTCCTTTCATCAGATGTAGACTTTAAGAGAGCAATTTTGGGGGGAGGGAGGAGTGAGAAATCAATATGCTAATACTCTAGTCTGGCTCTGGATTGGCTTGGTGAGCAGACACAGATATCAAGGGGTACCAGAATCCAAAAGTGAAGAGAGAAAAATAGGACCTAGAGATCATAGCGACTCAACATCAAGGAACTTAAATTAAATCTCACATTCTTCATGTTCTTGTTTTCTACATATTTTGTTTGTCAAAGAGGACCCATATCTTCCTAAGGTCCCAGTAACTATTAATTTGGTTTGAGAAAAACTGACAGGATTTACATACATAGTCTCATAGATGACTTGGAAAAAGGAATAAAAGGATTAATTGTTCCTTCAATTCTTCAAAACAGACAATACTATTTTCCTGGGGGAAGTAGGGAATATTTTGTTATGGGATCACACTGAAGCACATTACAATATTCTTTTATGAAGTGTCCATTATACATAGTGATATGTGAAATCTCTTCAATGATCTAGATTTAGAATTGTGATGATAATTAGTAAAGGTGCCATACTGCATAGTCGTTTTTGAAAAAAAGGCTATAATTTTTATCTTCAGGCAATGGAATTTTCTAACTGTGTAGTCATTTCTGTATATAAAACTCAAAATTTCAAGGCAAGATTCATAACTGTCTCATGAAAATATGTTCTTCCTATTTCTATTAATACATCTTCTACTTTGGTTAGAATTGCCACAGTCCACTTGGTCAAACAATTTGAAATTGCTTGCTTATGTTTATTTTATCCGATGTTGTGTGGCATGGGGTACATGGGTGGTAAAAACATCTCCAATTTTGATCTGAGATCTATGTCTGACTCCTATTTACACTTTTATTTGTTGTTGATGTAAGCCTATTATTTTAATTTTTTTTTTGAAATTCTGTTTTCTCAACTGCAAAATGGGAATAAAATGAATCTCATTAATACAGCGTAAACATCTGGTGAGAGTTAACTGAATGTAGAATTTCTAGCAGTTTGAAACAGAATAGGCGATGAATTTTAACCCCGCTTCTATATTCTTGATTCCCTCTACTTCTTTCAACGTGTACACACTTTTACCCATCCCCTTTTTATGATGTTCATTGCCACTCATCTAGCAAATACCTTTTTCCTCAAGTCGTGCAATGGTAAGCTATTTGTTTACCATGCCACATTCCTGTGCCCACACTCCCAATTTTGTTCCATAATTTTTTTTCTATAACTTTCTTAAAGCACAGAAACTCATCCTGTTTTATCTCTACAAAACAATGTTAAGTATTTCTCTAGGTTGCATATGAAATAAAATTAAAAGTCCTAAGCTTGGTATTTAAGAGCCTCCATTATCTGGCCCAATAGAATTTTCAACTTTAATTTAACTTTCTACCTTTAATGTCCTCTTAAATATTCTCTATTTCCCGGTCAGGCCAACCTATTTGCTCTATTTCTTAAACACTTCATTCTGTCCTGTCAGGTATTATTTGTAACATAAATGTACGAAAATGAAACTGATTATTTATTTATTTAAAAAATATATGCCATCATTTTATGTACATTATCCCATTTAATCTTCACCAAAATCCCTGGAAGTCAGACACCATATAATGTAAAGAGAGTGAGCATTGAAGCCACTCTGCCTCAGTTGAGAACTGAACTCTGCCACTTCCTAGCTGTGCGATCCTGACCAAACCACTTCACCTTTCATTCCTCAGAAGTTTAGAGGGATATGTTTAAATACCATAAGATTTTCTAGAATCTAATTCCACGAGGCAGACTTTTCTTTCATTCACTCATCACAAATATTTAAGTATTTAGTTTACAACACTAACAATAAAAATATAAAATTAAATAGTTACATATTCTAATGTATATTAATATTTTTCATAAATACTTTAAGGAATACATACACACACACACTATTCTATATACACACACAAGGAAATTTTTAGCTCTGTTGAATTTCCAGAGTATAAAAGTGATTCATCAAAGGCAGTGGCAGAATATTTGACCTTGATATTCTTTAATAACAGGAGATAGTAATAAGCCTAGGGAAGAGAATGAAAAGTAATATGACAAAGTACCCGTAGAAGTTTACAAATTCAGAAGATATTTCATTATATATGACCTTGTGTTTTGACGAATAACATTTTAAATCTTTTCAGAATAAATCTTGCACTCGTCATCAAAGGGCCTACAGAGTGAAAACGGTCTTAAAATACACATTTGCCGACGTTTTCGTAATTATGCTAAATTCTTTTTGTAAGGATCAAGAACTATAACTGAGGACGTTTCTCCCCATAATGAGGTGTTTTCCTTCCCACTGTTCTTCTTTTCATTTCTTTTCCTTTTCATGTGTCTGTTAGAAAATGGTAAAGTCTCCTTCGTGTTACCCCTCCAGTATGGAATTCTAATGAGAAGATTTGGGGTTGAAACTTAGCTAACTGAACAGTTTGGTTTGGGTTTCATATTTTGGGAGAAAATGTGCATAATTCCTTCAATGACAGTCACCCCAAGTCACCACTTCTCTAAGCAAGGTAACTCTTTGAAATAAAGTTTATTATTCCTATATAAAAATAGTACAAGCTCAGAGGTAAACATGAAAAACACAGAGAATAAAGCAAAATCTGTCTACAGATAGTCATACAATACAGAAAGTAATTCATTTTTTTATTAGCTACTCACTTGTTCCTTTAGAAAATACGTAGGCATAGTCTCTCCCCTGACAAGTTCTGTGACAGAGAAGGATCAGCCTAGTATCCCAGGACACCAGAGTGTAGACTCAATTTGCCGTATCAATGCAAATGTATTTGTGTGTGTATGTACATGTATGTATACATAGACATGGTATGGAATACACAACAGCAGATGGCATATGCTCTAAGTTTATTTCCTGAGTTTTTCACTTTAGAAAGCCTGATGAGCATTAATGTATGTCATAACTGCAGATGACTTCAGTTAGTTTGTATTTTCATTCTTTTTATGAAAAATTTAACTAGTTCTCAAATTTCATTTATAAATCTAACCCATATTCCACATGAAACTTAAAATTTAAAAATTAAGATATGGAAAGATTAATACATTCAGTGAAGCTAGGATTTTTTGTGCATTTATGTTATTAGCAAAATAAAAGTAAACTAAGTTAACTGTAACTAAAATATTTGGTCAACCACCATTGCAACAGAAACAGATCTATAGTAACCAAGTTTGTGTGCACATATGTATAAAATCAAATCCAGGCATGAAAAAGAGCAACATATTTTCATAAGATGGAAAACACTAAAAAGTTACCTACACAGGTCTCTGTGCTTTTCTGTTCAGTAGCAATGCGAGGTACTCAAAAGAATTATTATAAGCATAATGAGAACCAGCAGTAGCTATCATGAGTCCAAAACCTAAGACCAATGCCTGATTGTATTTGGACAAGTTTCTTAACCTCTAATTCCTCCTGTGTAAAATACAGTTAGTAACTTTGCTCAAAGGGTTGTCGTATTAAATGAATGTCTATAAATTGTTTTTCCCAGTTCCTGGAACTCACTGAGAACATCATGTCAGCTGTTGTTAATCTTTTCTTATCCTGTTTTTCTATTCACACTGCAACACTAATGCCATGGGTGTCCCTGCAATACCAACTTATCACATTTTCCAATCATTTATAGATTATGAAAAATCCAAAATTACGCCCTAGGCATTCACTAAGAAAAATCAACAACACTATCACAATTTGGCCTATATTGAAAAGTGTGCTTTACTATTCATTTTTGCATGCACAAAACAGTCTTCTGTAATGGGACGAAGTAAACACTGATTTTTTAAAATGCCTGTGGAATTGCGTTGGCCCAGAAAGGATTATTCTTGGAGAAAAGCCTGTTTTCTTTTTTTCCTTTTTTTCTTTTTCTTCAACAAGTAGAATAGAAATGTAAGCTACCTTAAGGGGCTATTAAAATCATACACATTGAGCATGTGAGGCGTTACACACATTTAAGGACACCAAATTTTAACTATTTACCTCTTAAATCTAGCTAATTGACATACTGGAGCTTCAGGTTCTCATATTATTCCTATTTGAGAGCAAGATGTTAAAGTTAGTGACTCCACCTTTTTAAGGCATTCTTTTAGTTCTATTGAAGATTAATATAATTATTAAGTCTTATATTAATAATAAAGATGATTAATATCTATTGAGCTTTTACAACTACTAAAAACTGCCCTCATGCTTTATACATACTGTCTCATCAACAATCACAAAACTCTTGTTATTTTGACATGATTGTATTTTCCATTTTATAAAAGAAGAAATGGTGGCATGGCTTACTAAGAAACTTGTACGGTTAACCCCAACTAGTAAATGGCAGAGATAAATTTCATATCCAGGGTGCCTGCTAAATGAATCAGCTATACTAAAAGATTCAAGGAGCAGCAGGAAGTGTAAACGCTTAAGAGGATCACGATAAGCCTTTCCCAGATCTCAGCCAGAAGTCGGTGATTTAGGAGAAGGCTGCAGAACCCCTAAGTACACCACAGGCTTTTAGTGTGCTCAAAAGCCACTCTCCCACGTTTAATGCATCTTGCCTTTCATGATGATTTTGGGTAGCTATCAGGCGGGAGTGAAAAGGCGTGCTCAGTGATGCATGCTTAAATTAGATTTGCTCTTATTGCTTTATTTACCCTGTCATGATAAATCATAACATTTCCATCCTCTGGTTAACTGCATATTAAAATGACGTGGGCTGGCAACACTTTAGTGGGCAGAAAATTAAAAGAATGTTTCTTTTTTTCTGTGAGAAATATTTAACTTTCAACTCCATTTCTTTCTGAATTCATGTGAGTGGCATTGAAAAACCCCATCTTTTATTCTTAATATCAATAGCCATTGTCAAGTAAAAAAAAAAAATCAGTAATGGTTATGACAGTCCAGAAAAATAAAATAGCAATCAAATAAGGAAAAATAATATTTTAAACTATGTTTACTGGTAACATTTACTTTTTCATGATAGGCCTTAAAATATATAAGGAGTTATTTTAATTTTTATAAACCCAGGTCTTTCTACATATCCTAAATTACCATGGCTAACAGACATGGCTCTATTTGTTAGTGATAGTCAAGTATTTACATACCAGGGGAACCTTCTGAAGTCCAGGACAATTCAACCTTCCACTTTCATCTCTCCTGAGCCTCCAGAGATTTCGTTCACTTTCACATTATCCTCATCTTGTGAAAAAAGATACACTAAATTTTTGGAAAAAACAAAAAAAGGTCAGTGTCTATTGTGCTGATCTATGTGTAACATTCTTCTGAGTAGTTCCTGGAGGGCAGGTCCTGTCTGGATGAATCCCCTCAGTCTTTGCTTGTCTGAGAAGGTCTTTATTTCTCCTTCATATAAGAAATGTAGTTTTGCAGGATACAAGGTTTTAGGCTGGGCATTATTTTGTTTGAGAAGAATGAGAATGGGACCCCAGTCCCTTCTGGCTTGTAAGGTCTCAGTTGAGAAGTGTGTAGTTAGTCTGATAGGTTTTCCCTTGTAGGTTACCTGCTTCTTTCACCTTACAGCTCATAGGAGGGCCTCTTTTGTGTTTATTTTGTCCAATCTGATGACTGTGTGTCGTGGTGTCTTCCTGTTTGCAATGAATCTCCCAGGAGTCCTTTGAGCTTCTTGTACCTGGATATCTAGATTTCTATCAAGGCTAGGGAAATTTTCCTCTATTATATCCTCAAATAGTTTATCCAACCCTTGTGTATTTTCTTCTTCACCCTCAGGGATGCCTATAATTCTTATGTTAGGCCTCTTCACATAATCCCATATTTCTTGTAGGCTTTGATCTTTTCTCTTATTTCTCTGCACTATCTCTGCAACTGACTTGTTTAATTGAAAGGTGTTATCTTCGATCCCTGAGATTCTTTATTCTGTTTGATGTACCCTATTCTTGAGGCTTTCCACTGTGTTTTGTAATTCCTCAAATAAAGTTTTCATTTCCAGAAGCTCAGTTTGATTTTTCTTTAATATTTCAATTTCTTCAGTGAATTTTTCTTCCAAGTCCTGGATTTTTTTTGTGTGTGATTTCTTTGTGTTGGGTATCCATTTTTTCTTGCACATTATTGAGTTTTCTTACAATCCATGTTTGAAACAGCACCTCTTATATTATCCTGGATAGAACTGGAGCTTATTCTATTAAGCCAAATATCACAAGAATGGAGAATAAGCACCGCATGTACTAACCATCAAATTGGTATTAACTGATCAACCCTTATGTTCATACATAGTAGTAACATTCATCAGGTGTTGGGCAGGTGGGAGGGAGGAGAAGGGTATGGGTATATTCACACCTAATGGGTGCAGTATACACAGTCTCAAGGATGGACATGCCTGAAGCTCTGACTCAGGAGGGACAAAATAACATATGTTACCTAAACATTTGTACCCCTGTAATATGCTGAAATAAAAATAAATAAATAAAAATAAAAAGGTCATCATTTGTTGTTTATTATACAAATGATTGATTGCTGACTATTTTGCTGTAAGTAATTAAAAGGGAGGAATGTTAAGCAAGAATACCATTGGAGACTTTTGAAAGAGATTATAGAAACTATCACTAACAGTTGTGTTCAGAGTTTACTGAAATAAAAATAAGAATAGTTTATCTTTCACATAAGCAATGCAATGCATCCTCTTAGACCAAATGCATGCTACTCTAAATGACCTCCATGATTTTCTGGAAAGAGGCAGGCATTTGCACTTCATGAGATCATTTATAAGACTTTTCATATTCATGCCCCACGTTGTGGAATCCTATCATTATAATATGTTTTGTCAAAGTATCTAGACTGAAAATAAAATCTATGATTTCCACTAATAACAGAAAATGGATATTGGCTTATGTCATTCTAAGCATATTTCATATCTTTTAATATATGGTTTATAATGATATACCCTTATTTTGTAATTTAAGTCATGTATAACATAAAGTTTGACACACAGTGGGTGATTAAAATAAAGACAGCTTGTGTTGAATTGAATCGATGTATAGATGACAATTCTGGGGTCCATTTTAAAAAATAAAGTAGAACATGTATCTTTGATTTGACTACATGACATAAATTATTAACAAAATCTCACTTTTTATCTCATTTTATTTTCTGGGAAATATTTTGTATCTTGTATAATATCATATATTTACTGATTAATTCACATATTCATTAGTGAAATCAACATCACACAGACAGACACATTAGTTTCTTCTAAATATAAGTCACTGTGATAGGAGCCAAAAATACAGTAAAGAGAAAAATGTTTTAGACATCTATCTTGTTCTCAAGGGGTTTATACAAGGACATGTCACTTTCAAGATAGATATGTGCATGTAACAGAACAAAGTACAGATAGAAGGTATGGAAGTCTATATTAAGAGGAAAATATTTCAAGCACTATGGTCTGAGTATGTAAAGCTATATGAGGGAAGGAGTCATTTCTCAGGTTTCTGTACTCCTAGGCATATTTTTTCTTTCTTTACATAATTTATCTGCCTTCACTATTTCTAAAACATTTGATATTTAGGAACATGAGACTTAATATTTTATATACTTTACATCTTACTTAGTCTTTTTTGGGTTGCTGCAGAGGAATACCTGAGTCTGGGTAATTTATAATGAACGAGGTTTATTTGGCTCATGATTTTGCAGGCTGTACAAGAAACATAGTGCCAACATTTGCTTCTGGTATGGGCTGCAGGGAACTTCCAACCCAGGCAGAAGGTGAAGGGGGAGCAGGTGTGTCACATGGCAAGACAGGAGCAAAGGAGAGAGAAGGGGTTGCCCACGCTCTTTTAAACAAACATATCTTGTGTGAGCTAATAGAAGGAGAACTCACTCATTACCTTGGGGTGGGTACCAAGCTATCCATAAGGGATCCACCCCGACAACCCAAACATCTCCCTCTTGGACCCACCTCCAACACTGGAGATCAAATTTCAACATGAGATTTGGAGGGAACAAACATCCAAACTACATCATGCTACCTCTTTCATTCATAATGCTTAGCTCTCTATTGGTCATATCAGTATTTTGAGAAGCTCATATAAAATCTTTTGCTAAAATGTCCAATTCATTTTCTTTTTCAAATGTTTCAAATAATTTATGTATATTGGCATCTGATCCAATAAATATTTATCTGAAAGATTTTTCTGTCATTCCTTTCTTTTAAAATGCTGAGCTTACTTCCATTTTTACAAAATGGTAAACTAGATGTTAAATCAAACTCTACCCTGGATACTAGATTAATAGGAGTTTAAAATACATGCCTGATTACCAGGAAATTTTAAAAATATATACGGAGAGAGGCCAGAAATAACAAAAGAAAAATTTGTTAAGGGCAAACTACAAGGGATCGGCATCTGACTGTTTTTATCTACCTATATAGAATTCTAGAAATTGAGTCCTAATAAACCAGAAGAAAGTAATAAATGTAAGAAATAATGATAAATAAAGTAAATGGCAAACATAGTACATATGCAAACAGATACATAAACACCGCCAATAAACAACAAAAATATCATCTACTTTTTTTGGTTACAGAAACCCAGGTAGAAAGAACTAAAGTTCTGGGTTAATGTGCATAAATCGGGGCGGGGGGGGGAGTTGCAGTTAAATAATTTTCAAATCCTTGTATTTTCCAAGAGAATGGTAAAAATAGTATGCGTGCTCAGACATTTGAATTTAAATATAAACATTAAAACTTCTGAGATAATCATAAAACAATAAACATACTATATAAAATTTCACATTAGTTAAGAAAAAAATGATAAAATTTTGAAGGGAAGTTCAATCAAACAAAAACTCCACAATAAGGAAAACAGAGAAAAAATAGGAAAATAGAAAAAAAATCATGTTAAAAATCAAATAATGTATTACACTTTTATAATTATATTATAATTATACATAATTTCAGTGCTTTAAATTTTAAGTACACATACAAACAACTAGAATGATTTGAGGAAAATAAAAATAAAAGATAAAACAAATATTCTAGAGTAAAAATATAAGAATATATTTGTAACACAAGCTTGAAATGATGCTTCAAGTGCACAAAATGAAAAAAGGAAAATATTAATAAATTTAGCTATCTTTAAGAATTTCCATTTACCTTTAAATACTATAAAAATGAAAACTAAAACTGTAATCTATAAACTAAATAAAACACTTGTGAACTATTAATATTTCACCTACAAATGATTCATACCCAGAATGCATGAAAACTTCCCACATATCAAAAAAAAAGACAAAATCAGTTGAAGAGTGGATAAAGGTGCAAATATAATTCTGTAGAAATGGAATTACAAACAATCATTAAATGTGAGTACACACTCAACTTCATTAGTAATCAACAAATTGCGAAACAAAATTTACACTCACTGTACAGGCAAAAACTTCAACATCTGATACTAACAAGTTTCAAGGATGGGTATCCATCAGATCTCTTACCCAGGTTTGATAGATGTATAAAATAATACAAACACATTAAAAATCAATTAGGCACTGCCTAGTAAAGTTGAACATAACCATATACTGAAACCGATCAACTATATATATGACTTTCTTCCTAAAGATATATACGGAAAATGTATATTATGAAAAAAAATTGCATGGATTTCAAATTTTTTTGCAAAATAGACTTATACCAACTTGTTATAACATACCTGAACAGGATCTAGTTTAAGACACTAAGAAGGATAAGACATCAGTTTGAAAAAAGCCCCTATCAGAGCAACATGAATTCTGCTAAAATGGAAGCAAATTTAGAATGGTGAAATCATTGATGCTTCCCAAAAGTCTGTGGGGACAATGCCTCAGAGAAATCAGCAGTTTACAAATGGGTAGGGTAACTCCTTTTAAGAAAGGAGAAGACAATGTTGAAGATGAAGCGACAGACCATCCGCATCAATTTACAAGGAAGAAGTCCATCTTGTTCATGCTCTAAATGAAATGGACCGATAAAAAAACAGCAGAAACAATAGCCAACACCACAGACATTTCATTTTGTTCACTTTACATAATTCTGACTGAAAAATTAAAGTTGAGCAAATTATCCACTGTGGATGGATACCAAAACTGATGTACCCAGATCAGCTGCAGGTAAGAGAAGAGCATTCAATGGATATTTTAAACAAGTGTGATCAAGAAACTGAAGCATTTATTCAAAGAATTGGAACACTTTTACACTGCTGGTGGGACTGCAAATTAGTGCAACCTCTGTGGAAAAGAATTTGGAGATACCTCAAAGAGCTAAAAATAGAAATTCCATTCGATCCAGCAATAGCACTATTAGAAATCTACCCAAAAGAGCAAAAAACATTCTATAATAAAGACATCTGCACCTGAATGTTTATGGCAGTACACTTCACTATTGCAAGGATGTGGAAACAACCCAAGTGCCCGTCGATTCATGAGTGGATTATTAAAATTTGGTATATGTATACAATGGAACATTATTCAATTATAAGAAATGATGGTGATCTAGTACCTATTATATTTTCCTGGATAGAGCATTAGCCCATTATCCAAAGTGAGGTATCACAAGAACAGAAGAATGGGCTCCACATGTACGCGCCATCAAATTGGCACTGACTGATCAACCCTATGGTGCTCACACGGTAGTAATATTCTCCAGGGATTAGGGGTTGGGGGTAGGTAAACTCACAACTAATGGATGCAGTGAGCATTGTAGAGGGGAAGGGCATGCCTCTAATCCTCACTTGAGCAAGGCAAAGACATAAAATGTAACCAAAATGTTTGTACCCTCATAATATCCTGAAATAAAAATAAAAGAGAGATGAAACATGGCTTTGCCAGTATGATCCTGAAAACAAAGCACAATCAAATCAAGGGCTACCAAGAGGTGGAAGTGGTCCAGTCAAAGCAAAATCAGACAAGTCAAGAGCAAAGGTCATGGCAACAGTTTTTTGGGATGCTCAAGCATTTTGCTTGTTGACTTTCCATTTTCCAGGAACTTTTTGGTGTCTCCTAATAGGCATATATTTTATACATAGGTACATGTAAATACACATATATGTATGCATGTAAATATGTATATGTATACACAATTGCCACAGGGTATGCCTATGTTTATCAGTCAATATGCAAAATTGTGTTCCTTTGGAGGGACTGTTAATCATCAGATATGCACACAGGGCAAAAAAAAATTGAATTTTCATTTTTAATAGAATGGATTAATATAGTTTGTTTTATTCATACAATAAAACATTTACCAATGAAATTTATAAAACAAGATTATATATAGCAATTATAAAAATGTTTAATTGATCATAGTAATTTAAACCCTACCCTGTGTGATCATTAGAGGGAGAGGAAATGATCTTTCACTGGTTGCATCGTAAGTTACAAACATAAGAGGGGATTACACATATGCACACATAGCTAGCATTATATTTTAGATCCACTATTTGAATCATGAGTAAAAATCACCGACTGGCCATGGGACCTGATGGTTAAAGTTGAACGATTGTTGACATTTCAAGTTGAACATTGAAGAAAAAAGGAAATATTTTTCACTGTTCTTTGAATCACAAAGTAGACATTTTCACTCCACAAGGCACCAGAAAGTATAGTAAAAGATAGCGAATTATTTTTATTCAGTTAGATATAATTTTCCATTTTATACCATGAACAGTATTCTAATTGTTAGATAAACAATTATTAAATAAAACCAATACATCATAATAATCACAAAAATCATTATTTCTACAGAAGGCAACAATAGAAAACTAATGATATTTTTCACAAGCCATATGTGGTGCTGGGTGAATTATTACTAATATTAAAATAAATTAGAAGTGATCATTTAAACAAGTATTAAGTACTATCTAGCAAGAGTGTTTTCTTTATTACAAGGAGAGTAGAGGCAAGTTAGCATGCAATTTTCATTTCTATTCAAAACTTATACTCTTTCAGTATATTGCTTATACTCTTTCTAGTTACATTGCATTTTTCTCCTGTAAATGTTATCTAGTGATTTTACAAGTATTTTCTCTTTTTCAGCTTGTCTGTGGCTAGTGACATCTGAAAAGTCTCCTAATTTAAACTTCTGCTTTACCATTAAATCAAGACCAAATGCTACTTACAATTTTCTGTAACATATTATCAAGAGTGAAACAATAGCATTATATCATATTATGATAAATTTAGAATATATTGCATTTTAATATTACATTTCTGGATTTATTTTCAATTAACACTGTACTTCTAGGAGTATAATAATTCACATTAAAAGTCATTTGAATATGTATTTTGATATCATTGATTGACTAAAAAGCAAAAAGTCTGGGTTCTTAAATTATTTTATTTTTCAACAATATAAGAGTGAAATCTATGTTTCCTGCAGGGAAAGTGAAAAAGACACCCAATGTTCATACATTGCCTTCGAAGGCTGGCAGTGAGGACAGAGAGCTTCGCTAAGTGCTTTGCTGGCTCCTGGCCATGTTGTGGGAGGCAGTAGGATACTCAGCTGCTTGCAGCTTAGGCTCTGATATACATTATAAAGTATCAGAGTGGAGCTATTGATCAGAGATTATTTTTTCGCATTGAGAAATAGGCTTTCGCTACCTTTTGGCCTTCTCAGTAAAGCTAGTCAGTAAGAAAAATGTACATTAAGTTTCAGGGTTACAGGAGAGAAGAAAAATATTTCTCAAATGGCATCATTAGACTCTGGCAGGATGTTCTCAGAACCACCATTTGAATTTAATTAATGCATCAGTTTGTTTAATTTAATCACTGGTTTAATTTCTTCTTCCCCTACTACCAAATATGGAATTTCTATAACCCATTTTCAAATAGAGGCACTAACTTCAGTTTGTAATACAATTTTTTTCCATGTTATAATAAAGCTTACAGTGGAAATTTCTTTAGGCTTAGAGTTAGAGTCACAGTATAAAATTTGTGTAGATTAAAGAGTCTCTTACTCTGTATGATCACAACAAATATTACAGGTTTTTATGTACACACCCTGTGATGGTGAGAAAAATCTTGTCCAAAAAGCTAACTCAGCGGTGTGAGCAATCATGCCCGTGGATCTTCCCCAATACCTTTCTAAGGGTCCTTGCAGGGCCAGGTTTCATGTTCTTTCCAGCTAGTAGAGATTCTAAAACCAGACCAGTTTTTCTGTCTGACTGACTTCAAAATCTATGAGGATGAGAGCCTTGGAATGAAAAGGAAGTGCACACTGCAGAGGCACCCTCTAAGGTAGCCATTAAGAAAATTCTTCCCTTGAATCAATTAAATCTATGCTTCAGAGCTCTGGCCATATAAAGTTCTGGACCCTTCCTTGGAGAAAGAAAGCAAAGAAAAGCATAAGCTCTATTAGGACACAAGCGCAGTGTTGTTTCTAAGAGAAAATATCAAAATGCTAAACAAAAACAGCAACAAAAAAAACTTACTTCTTTTTGTGGTTACCATTTCACCTTGCACAGGATACACATGATGCACACACAAAACATTAATTAGATTAACATTTAAATTAACATTTATGTTAGTTGTAGCAGAACAAATGCAGGGTTATTTGGAAAGTACTTGTCCAATATTAACAACAAAAATAACTTATTGGACACTTCATTTCATATATTCCCTGAACTACACATTTCCTGGATTCTTACCCTCAGTAAATGGTTTCTTTATTAAAGTGTCCAATAAAGATGAAATTAAAACAAGTTAGGATAGTTAAAAATTACCTAATGACCTTTCTCTACTTAGGTTTATTTTCTTGTTTGAGTCTTCAGAAAGTGCTCAAATTATGTGTCTGTAACATTTTCAGAAATGTTGTTAAGGCTGCTATATATGGAAAAGTGGTAGCACTTATTTCTATTCTATCTATGCTGCTAACCTAATCATTTCAGAAAACACAATTTTGCATATTAACCTCTTCACATAAGGTCTTACAAAGAAATGACAACAGGGAGATACCCAGGAATTAATTGTAAGTTTTATGGAAGTAAAAGAAATTTGAAGTCATGCACACAGTCGAACAAGACGAGACACTTCAGTGCCCTGTTCCTGCCCTATCAATCTTCCACTCCCTACTCTGGAGTCATTTCTACTGTTCTGTACAGGTAAGAAAAGTGAGACAGTCTTACAGTCAGTGCCCCAACAGAATGCTAGCTTGAGATGCAAACATTGACGAACTTTCTCCATGCTTAATGAAACACTTGTAAAGTGGATATTCTCTTTTCTTATAAACTGCCACAGAGTTACAGATTACAATCAATAATGAGCTTGTAATTACGATTTGTCCACTAGGAAAAAAAAAATAACTTTAAGAGTTTGGAGGCAATTATGGGGATTTAAAAAATCTTGCAATTTTAAATATTAAGTAAATTAAAAGAATATAGTTTTCAGTGGGCTAATTAGTGGTGAATATAACTATTTTGATGCTTTTTAAGAAATGTCGTTGAGTATACAATTTTGGAGTTTATTTGGGTACAGTGAAGACTGGATATGTATACCTTTGGGAGTTACCATTATGCACTTGACATGTAAAAGAATGGGACAGTTTAAGGTCAACGAGAGAGAGAGAGAGAGAGAGAGAGAGAGAGAGAGAGAGAGAGAGAGAGAGAGAGAATCAATGCAGAAGATAAATGGTCTTCTTACTGTTTCTTAGAGTACTGGGTCATTTCCAGGGTGTTCAGGACAGAATTAGCCAGTCAAGGAGACCAGAAACAGGCAGTGGTATACAAGTAAAACCATACTCCCAGAAGCCTAAAAAAATGTTTTAAAAAATCATTTTTACTGTGCAAAATGATGCTGAGAAGAACAAATATGACTCTGTTACATAAGGTTACATGGAGATCATTAATCCTTGACAAAAAATACAAGGTATCCTCCCAGTTCCCCATTGGGACATTTCTGTCTTCATTACCCTCCATGTTTCTTTGAATATCAGAATATTGTATCATTAAAAACACGAACTCTGGAACCAGTTTACCTGTGTTCTTTGCGGTATTGTGTATGATACTTACCCTCTTTTTGACCCAGTCTCCTCATTTGGAAATAAGAATAGCAATTGCACTTATCTCAAACTTGTATCCACATTAGTTATTACGCATGGAAAAAGTCCTTAGCATAGTGTCAGACAAGTTGTAAATGCTATATAATTTATTATTATTATTTCTACTAATACTATTGTATTACTGTTGTCCTTGTTATTGTTATTATGGTAATTATTATATGCCATCTTTTACAAATCGTGCTGTGAAATTCCTGTTTCTAATGTTTATCAAAATTACTTTCTTCTCATTTCTAACAGATTCTTTTCAATTTCAAAATCTCTCCTGTTACACTTCTTTGCTTGTGTTTATCATGTCACATCTGCCATTTGCCATTACTAACATCAGCCAAAGGAACATTCAAAATGTTAAAGAATTTTGCCAAATGACATTTATCTCACTTTTTTCACCAACTGATCAAGATGCTCAACTGTGAAGCTGTGATTTCTCCTGTTAAATCATGTTTCTTCATCCTTTATCAAGTCCCTGGCAGTCATCCACTGACTTCTTTCTCTCTTTAGCTCCCCACGCTTTTTAATCAAATCTGCAAAAATATCCATTATCCATGGATCCCTTTTTGGCACAATCTTAGCTGACGGTTTTTATTTTGTCTAGTCTTATATCTCTTCTAACCACTCCAATCCCTCTTCTCCTTCTCACATGCCCAAAGTTATCTATAGGTAGTGGCTTCATGCCTTAGTACTTCATCATAAATTCACTCTGAAACTCTCCTTATTTGTTTTAGAATTTCACTATTTCTGCTATGATTTCTCCTCTCTCTCCCTATATATATATGTGTGTGTGTGTATACACATACACATATATATACACACACACCTATAAAATTATTCTTAATGACTTCCAAAGAAAGGTATAGTATATTTTTAAGCATTTTACTTATTTTTATTGTGAAATAATTCATTATAAATATTTTAACATAGCTCTATAATCTTGGGCACCTAAAAAGCAGAGTTTTCTCCCTAAAGATTTCTATTGCTACAACATGATTTCTTCTGATGCTAACTTGAATTTGATCACCCTTCTCACATAGAAGCCAAATTATGAGGGCTATATTAAAAAACAACAACTCTGCAACTTATATATTGTCATAAAAAATGGATGATGAAATTTCCCTTCAGAAATGTATTCTTTCATGCAAAAGTGCTGACAGTTTTATTGAAGTACATCAGTTTATGCGGGGATATTTAAAATCTAATATATATTTATCTTCAATTGTCTTTACAGCTTGCCATTGAACATGCTGAATTTAAGTATTTGTTATATGTATTACCTTTGGGTTAGAAATTTGTTCCATGTACTGGTTTTAATTATAGGATACCAGCAAAGCCTAGAATAAGATAGTTTTACAAACTAATGTGATCTCTCTCACCTAGAAATTTATTTAAAAAATTTAAAACCCATAGAAAATTGTACATCCATATACCTGTTACCTTCGTACACCGAATGTAATATTTTGCCACATTTGCACAGTATTTCCATTTTCCCTCTCTCTTTCTCCAGACACCACATATATACAATGAGTTGAAGACATCATAATATCTTGCACTTAATGTACAATGTATACGTTTTTCCCTAAGAAAAAGTGCATTCTTCTTTACAACCACAGTCCAATGATCAAACTTTGGAAATTTTACCTTGATACTGTAAATCATCGTATCACATACTAATATAAAATGCATGTTCAAATATCCAAAATCGTCCCAATAAAGTCCTTTGTAGCTATTTTTTTAAATGCATGATCCAGTCAAGGATCACGCATTTTATTTATTTGTCAAGTCCAGACATTATCCAGCCCTTTATCTCATATTACTAAAAATCTAGGACATTCCCCAGTTATGTTTTCTATTTTATTTTCCTGGCTTTTATAAGGAATCCAACACAGATATTTTTTTTTTTTACAATGCTCTCAATTTGGATTTTCCTGATGACATTTTTTACAAATACAGTCATATTGAACATTTGTTGTCACCAATACTACACATACTACATTTTTAATGTTCTGTTCTTCTCAGAGCTGTAGAACAGGGCCACATGCTGCCCATTTATTTTGAGTCATGATGATCACTTGGTTAAACTGAGGTGATGTGCCAGATTTATCTGTTATAAACAAAATTTATTCTTTATAATTTATAAGGAATCTGTATGATGCTATTTTCAATTCTGTGAATATTCTGTTCTGTTATTAATTTTCATCTAGTGGAGTTAACTGTCGTTGATGACTTTGGGCTCAATCACCTATTACTGTGTGGTTGTAAAAAGGTGAATTTCTATTCTATTATTCCTTCTAAATTTATCAATTGATATATCTTAAGAATAACTCTCCCTTTTCTTCATTCTTAAAGAATCCACACTATGTTTTCTTATAAAAGATGCAGGCATTATAACTAAGACTAAATTACCATTTTATCACATATGATCAGAAACCTCTCCTCATATCTAGAATATTTTCTAGGGATTTCCATTACATATTTATTTACTTTCATAAAAGTATATAATTTTTTATTTTACAAAAAGTATTAATATCAAACTTTTTTGATATTTAAGTTTTGGAACTTATAACAATAAAGATTCCCACAGATAGGGGCTGGTATTTCTTTCCAAAGTGACCCTACATTTTTCATGTTATAATTTGTTGTTTCTTTAGTCTCATTAGTGATTTGTTTATTCCTACCTGGAGCTTGGGCAGCATTTCCAAATCAACTGTCTCAATGGCATGTCACAACAATTATGCAAGTTATTATTATCAATACCCTACAAGCATCAGGTGGCAGATAAGTTGGTTCTCATTTCAAATATCAGCCTTAAAGCTATCTGCCCAGTCTCCTTCCTGCACGATTATGGTTTTACTTTCAACACTCATTTTCAAAGCACCAATGGAAAGGAGTTGTGTATGTCTGTGTGTGTGCCTTGGAAAGGAAACATGTGTGTGTGTGTGTGTGTGTGTGTGTGTGTGTGTATGACATTTCCCTTCAGTTTTGCCTCTTTTTTCCTACCCATTGCCAATTTCACAGATTTACATCATCTATACTGCATTGGCAAGATTAATTTCATGTAAAAAAATGAAAAGACTTCTATAAATTATGGGTGAATTGACAATCATTTATAAATCAAGAATTTAACACTACCTCACCAAACTTTGTTACCCACAAAGATTTTAACATATTAAGTGTAGAAGTTCTTGTAACATACTAGGCACAGGTTCCCCAGACCCGTTTACCATGGCCTTGTGATTAGTTGCTAGAAATGGAACTGAAGAAGGTATAAACTGCAGCAAATCAAGATAGCTTCACTAACCACTTCTTATCCCTTTTTATTATGTGCTCATTACATAGCCATTTGGGAGTAAGAACCAGGTCACATCTCCCTGCATGCTCTTCATTAATCATAGACCTCCCAATAACATTAATAGTTAGAGGACAATCTGCTTTAGTACAACATGACACAAATCAACAATTCATTTATTTTAAACTACTGTGTTTCATAGAACACCATTACAAGAAAATAAATACGGGGACAGCATCCTAAATTCCTGCTTCTGGTATAAATAAAAGTTTTCTTGTTACCACAAAGTTCTATAGTAAACATGTCTTCATTTGAACATACTAGTTTCCCCAGAAATGGAATTACAGATGAAATGGTATCTGCCTCTGTAAATTCACTAGATAAATGGTTTCTAATGTTCCCATTCCTGTGTGCCTGATCACCAACCTCTGCTCAGTGTTGACCTGTTTGAAATGCTGCAGCAAATACACTAATCATATATTCCCAGCATTCATAATCTTATGGAGAAAGCTCATTTGATTTTCACAACATCCCTGTCAAATGTAGAGATAAATATATTACTTCATTTATACATGGGGAATAGGTTACCTGGTTTGATCTGGGACTAATGTCTCCTAAGTATAATACTAGCGCACTTATTTACCCTGAAGTATGTGTATGTCTTCCCTTAAGTAGACATCAAAACTTAAAAAAGAAAATGATGAGTAATTTTCTAACATATGTTACTATGGAAATTACATTTTTAATTAAATATAGAAGTAATATATAAGCCCGCTATGTAACTCATATCATATAAATATTATATAAGCAATATAATAGAATTTTCTATTCTCATAATGAAAAAATGAACATTTAATATA
>RJWJ010010101.1:0-48017 GCA_004363605.1 Indri indri | reverse complement strand
CTCTCTGCACATTTCTTCCCTCTTTCTTCTGGCAATAGCCTCTCCCCACTTCCTCTGCCCTTTGGAGAACTGCCCATCTCCATCCCACTGTATCCTGTCCCTGGTCATGGGGTAGACATGTGAATCAGCCGAGGAAATCAGATTTGAATCTTGAGCCGAGGCAGACAGAAACAAAGACAGCTGAGGCTGAAGCACCTGATGGGGGCCCTGAGGCAGCTCCATGAATTCTTACAGCTAATGTCCCTGGGGCTGCCCGAGTTCTTGCCCTTCTTGGGCCTCGTTTTTCATCGATTTCTTTGATTCTCTGAGCTACCCCAGTTACTATTGCTTGCAATAAGTCAACCTTGTTGGTACCATGTAGTAAAATAAGGTTTAATTTATTCATAAAAACAACACATACACATGAAAAATCAGTAAATATAAAAATATACCATAAATATGTGTCAAATGAATTTTTAAAAAATTGTTATTTCACTGAAGTATTTTTACAAAGGAAATTATAATAATCAGATTTTCTCTCTCTCTCTCTCTCTCTTATTTATTTCTAAGGTCCAATTATACCAAGTATAATAGTTAATTGTTCCCTTGCCCAATAAGGTTCTTAACTTGGGGTATTAATACCCAAAGGAAGACCAAAGTTTGCTACAATCTCCTGTGTCTGAGAATTATTGCAGTTCCTGGACTGAGACAGGAAATTACTATAAGGGAGCTAAAGCACATTTAAAGTTGTGACATTCTATTTGAAAGTAACCAAAAAAATAAAGAAGAAATCAGGATACCTACATGTGACTGCAGGCTGATGGGAATTCAGGCAGGGGAAGCTCCTTCCTTCTGCTGGGGAAGGAAGGGAAGACAACACTCACTAGCACCAGCCAGTTATGTTCCTTGTTTTCCAGGTAAGTGCTCAAATGTTGCCCTCCACTTTTTGTCTGGACTCTCACTCTCTCCTTCCCCTCACAATCACCAGGAAAAAAATAGATAGTTTAGAGACAAATCAATAGATACATAAATAAATAGAGACAGAGATAGGGTGTTAGGTACTAGAATACATGGGTTGATCTCACTTTGAAGATCTCACTGTGTTGGAAAAGTTAAAACAAGTAGAAAAATGTATCAGATTTTTAAAAAATTCAAATCTTGGAAAGGAGCCTTTACTACTCCTACCTCTGTACCTTCTACTGCCACAAAATTGGGGTGTTGCTTAACTTGGGTCTGGTCAGACAGTTACAGACTTCGGAGACTGCTAGTTATTCATGTGTACTAAGATCTTGTAACTCCAGAGAATAAGAACCCTGTAATTTTCTGTTCATTAAGAACTATCCAAGTCCCTTCTTTTGGCTAGTTTCTCACTGTTGACCCTCATACCCAAGAATACAATGGGGGATGCTTTATATTTCATATGTGTGTTTTACATAATCATAAATGAATTCTGGAGAGTCGACGTAACCAACTTGTCTTAGATGACTATGAGAAATTTAGAAGAGACCTTGTTTGTTATACAGACATTAAGTATTTATGTCCGTCCCTTTAGAATCACAAAGCAGCATCTGGAATCAATGCAATTTAATAGTGTATTCGAAGAATGGAAGATAGGAGACTAGTTGTGTGAGGCTTCTTGGTGAGATTATTAACAAGGGGCATTTGCAATTAGAACTTGCACTACAGAAAGATCCAGTGCAGGATGAAGCAGGCAGATCAAGACAATTCTACCAGGGAGCACCGCTCTATAAATATCCAGATCTTTTGCTGTTTTCTCATTTCACTGATCTAAATACAGCTAATTTACATACATCATAAATTTAAGCACGCATTTCCTTTCACAGACACCCAAGAATTGATTCTTCCATAAAAATGAGAAATCACACAATGGCGACTGAGCTCATCCTGCTGGGAATCCCTGAGACAGAGGGCCTGGAGACGACCCTTTTGTTCCTGTTCTCCTCGTTGTATTTATGCACACTCTTGGGAAATGTGCTCATCCTTACAACTATCATCTCCTCCTCTCGGCTTCACGTGCCTATGTATTTTTTCTTGGGAAACCTCTCCATCTTTGATCTGAGTTTCTCTTTGACAACTGCTCCTAAGATGCTGTTCTACCTTGCAGTGAATGGCCACACCATCTCGTACGCAGGCTGCATGTCCCAGCTCTTCTTCTACCATTTCCTGGGCTGTACTGAATGTTTTCTCTACACGGTGATGACCTGCGACCGCTTTGTTGCCATATATTTTCCTTTGAGATACACAGTCATCATGAACCACAGGGTGTGCTCTACCTTGGCCACAGGGACCTGGATGGGTGGCTGTGTTCACGCCATTGTCCTAACCTCCCTCACCTTCCAGTTACCCTATTGTGTCTCTAACAAGGTGGGCTATTACTTCTGTGATATCCCTGCAGTGTTACCTCTAGCCTGTGAGGACACGTCTTTAGCGCAGAGGGTAGGTTTTACAAATGTTGGTCTTTTGTCTCTCATTTGTTTGTTTCTCTTCCTTGTTTCCTACACTTGCATTGGGATCTCCATATCAAAAATTCGCTCAGCAGAGGGCAGGCAACGAGCCTTCTCCACCTGCAGTGCTCACATCACTGCCGTTGTTTGTGCTTATGGGCCAGTAATCATCATCTATCTACAACCCAATCCCAGCCCCTCGCTTGGTGCTATAATTCAGATATTGAATAATCTTGTAACCCCAACGTTGAACCCACTGATCTATAGCCTGAGGAATAAGGATGTAAAATCAGCCCTGAGGAATGTGTTTCCCAATAGAAGCTTCGCTCTGGAAAATAAATGAGAAAATTTAAATCTTTGATGGAAAAAGTTTGATTCTCCATTTCCTAAGAAAAATTCTTATTTGTAGCTTCCAAGACATGTTGAAATGGAATGTACTCCAACTCAATCTACCACTTAACCTTGCTGTTTTAAAATACGTCTGTTTTTATATGCCTCAGGCTTTAGAATGAATATCATTCATAGAGTCACTTGGCAGACATTGCACTGGCTCTTATGCTGTGTGGATTCTCTTCCAACATCTCTAGCCCCTCCACCACACCCCCCAAATTTTTCTTAGCTCTTTAAACTTTGAAAGAGTTAAGAGAATACATTTTCTTTCTCATAGTCTGAATGAAAAGTGCATTCATCTATATTTAGAAGGAAATGAGAAGAAAGAAAAAAATTCAAAAAATCCTACTTTCCTGCGGAATATAATCTCCAATTTTCTTCTGATAAATAACAAAGCTCAAAGTGATATAAGTAATGTTCAAGGTAAGATCTTTATAGTATGCAGTCTTGTGTCATTTTAAGATTTTGCTGGTATACAGATTCCTTTGGTATCTAGATATTCCCTTGCATTATTAGACCCCTGAAAGGCTATAAAAAAAAAAGGATTGGGAAAAAAAGGAATGTTGATTTATCTCTGTCTCTATCATAGAAAGCCCATGTTAAAATTTTCATTTAAATTCAGGTAACAATAATAAATAAATAAATATGGGAAAGTATATGTTTCCTCCTTTCTCATAATAAGATCTATATAACATCTACGCATATTATTTTGCTTCTTCTAATCTCTGCATTTCATAATGCTGAGGGAAATAAAGAGGTAAATTTTATTTATAGAAATGATGTTAAATTTTATAATGAACACATTCTCATTGCTTTTTTTCTGATTTTGTTTTTTTTTATTTTTATATTTTACCTACCAATTATGTATGACTTTTCTTGTAAGTCACATTTAGTCCTTTTGGGAAAGAAATAGAGGATAAATAATGCATAGAAAGAAAGAGAGAGAGAGAGAAAGGTAAGGGTGGAGGCAGGGAGAGACTGAAAGAGAGAAAGAGAGAGAGGGAAGGAGGGAGGAAGAGAGGAAAGAAGGAAAGAAGGAAGGAAGAACAGGATGGAAGGAAGGAAGGAAGAAAAAGAAAAAAGTTAACTATATTTTAGAATAAAACGGTACTCTATAGTGAAATAATTATTACCTTCCTTCTCTTACCTTCAATTCTTGTCTGTCAACACAGGTGATTGCACATCAGTTCTCCAGGTAGAAATTATAAGCCAACACCCTGAGTGTGCCGTGAACTATTAGAAAATATTAACTGGGCTCCAGTGACAGTGCATTCCAGTGGCCAGTGCTTTGTTATATAAGAATCTCTACTGTGAGATGCTGTAAATGTACTTCAGAAGCAACCAGCTAGTCACTCTACTAGAAATAAAATAGACACTAATCCAATTTCAGAAAAACTTAATGACACTGAAGTTCCTTTCAGATAAGTAATAATTGGATTGGAATATTAAACATGTCAACATTAAAGTATAAAATGTAAATATTAATAGCTTAATTTTCCCTTAGCTCTTTAACATAAACATCAAAAAATGTCATAACTATCCATTATAGAAAGGTTGTTATAATTTTATATGTCCTGTTAACTGGGAAACACAACAATCATTCCATCCTTGAACACCCATGTTTCCTTTCCCACTCTTCCCTTTTTGGCAAGCAAATGCTGAAACTGTATTTCATAACCTCCATTCTTCTGTTCTTAGAACATGCAAATACACACATGTGCATGTGCACACACTTTTGTTTTAATTATTTTACCACTCATCAGAAACAGATGGCAATACTGCAAAATAATAAACACTTGTAAAGTTACAATGGTTTAGAAAATGTCTTTGAATTTTTCACAGAAATTTTCCTCTAATTTGTATTAAAATGTAATTTCATCTAGTCCTGTCTTTCTTCTCTCTCTCAATTGCTTCACTTTTCACCCAAGGGTCCAGCTTACAGGCTAAGAGCCTTCCTAATTAATAATGATTTTTTGGGAGAGAGGAGTACTTTGCAATTCTATAAATATCCTATTTCTCCTGAAATTTTTACCTGCTAGTTTTAGCATCCATGAGTGATTCTTGCCTGAATCTATTGTTATGATAATTGCCAAATAATGATTTTCCAAGTGAACCATTCTTACTACACTAATTGGTTTTCTGCCATATGGATGGTCTTTCCCTCTCTCCCTATTTATTTATAACAAAATGACATTCTATAACAAACTGGATAAAGCATATGATACCTATCTTGCTGCTCTGTCAGCTGAAATCATGGGCTAAAATGATCATACTAGGACATTGTCTCTCATTAAGGAAGGAGCGTCCCTTTTTAGGAGAGGAGATATAAAAAATATCAAAGGAAGATGCTTCCATGGGACTAGATGACTTTTAAGTTCCCACCCAACTCTGAAATACTAATTGTGCAACTTTGTATGGCTGTCTCATAACTGTAGACCAACTTATCTGGTTGGAGAAGTGAGAGTTTGGGTAGAGGAAGGAAAGGGAAATGGGAGATTATAATGGAACAAAAAGAAATATTTGTTTCTTAGCATGAAATCTTTCCTCAGTTAGCCAACAAATAAAAAAATTCCTCTTTCACTCGCTTGTTGTCAGCTAGTTATATAACAGAGGGAGTGGCCTGAAAAAGGCAGAATGTTTTATGAGTTGTTACTTTAAAAACCCCCTCACACACACATGTACTCATTCATTTTGGGAATTAAAACCTGCATCCCTGCCCAAGGCCAGTAATCAGAGGGCCAGGGGACTGTCCTTCATTCTTTGTACCACAGGAGAGGCTCAATGAAATTGTCTATGCAGAGATCATGAGATTCTCTTCACCATAGCCCAAAGCTGAAAACTCCATTTAAAAGCTCTGTAATCCTGCTTATAGGGAGGATGTTGGTACTGTAAGACAAGAGTCCACCATCCTCCTCATTTGTTGGCAAATTAATAAACTTCTCTTTCCTTCTCCTCAAACCGCTTGTCTGCCTTCATTCGTTTTGCAGCAGGGACGAGCACCAAACTTTTGGTAACTGTTGAAAACATCAGATATGAAATACTAGGCAAGTACATCAGTCAAACAAATAACAAGATTATTTGTTTTAAGAATACAGAAGAGAAGTGGCACAATCAGAATATATTACAGAGAGCCCAGAAACATTTTTCAAGACTGAAGATGCAAGTTCCCTGAACCTAAATCTCACAGTTGAACACAAGGCTGTTCATGATAATATAGAAATGAATAAATTTACATCAGAGCCTCTGAAAACATTGTAAACTCCCCTCAGACTGTACATTAGAATGCAAAGCTCAACAATTCCTATACATATTGTAAAAAGAAAATCAAAGTCTCAGGTCCACCTCCTCACCTCTTTATGCAAAAGAGAAGGTAAAAGCCTTAGGCACCTGTGAAGAACAGGTCCCACAGATTATTCATTAAGGAAATTTCTTGCTAACCTTCCATAAGCAAGGACATGCAAATTATACATATGTCTAGCACCTAAAACTAAAGCCTGTTCAATTCTATATTAATAATGAATTACGAGTTTATCCTACAGGTAACAGAGCAGGAGATAAGGCAGAATCACACATTCTTTCACCTACGCAGGGACATCTGTAATTGATGTTTCCTTCACTCCCTTATTTTATGTCAAATGTAGATTTCTTAGACCTCACAAGAATGTAACCACTTCCTCATCAAATGCACCACCTCAATCCCCACCACACCCTAACCACTGCCCCACTTTTTTCTTCTTTCTGTACACCATTAAAGCACTAAAGGTTCCAACCTCCCCTTCAGAAGAACAGCCACAGCTTGTCTGCAGTTAGTGTTTTTCCTGGGAGCATCCTCAAAATCTTGGCTTAATAAACCTTCATTGATTGAGATCTTTGTCTCAGTCATTTATTTAGCTTGACAATATGTACTACCAACTACCTCACCCTTGGGAAGATATGCCTCATTAATCTCAGCACAATATTATAGGATAGAGCACAATCCATACAACACCCAATGATGTTTGGGAATTTCATATTTTATTTCTTTTTTTTTTAATTTCAGAGTATTATGGGGGCACAAATGTTTTGGTTACATAAATTGCCTTTGTACTACCCGACAAGCATGCCCATCCCCCAGACAGTGTGCACTGCATCTGTTAGGTGTGGACTTACCCATCCTCTCCTCCTTCTCCTACCTATCTGACACCCTATGAATGTTTCTTCCCATATGTGCACATTAGTGTTGATCAATTAGTACCAATTTAATGGTGAGTACATGTGTTATTTGTTTTTCCATTCTTGTGATACTTCACTTAGGAGAATGAGCTCCAGCCCCATCCAGGATAATACAATAGGTAGTTCATTATTTTTTTATCGCCAAATAGTACTCCATGGAGTACATATACCACATTTTATTAATTGACTTGTGTATTGACGGGCACTTGGGTTGTTTCCACATCTTCACAGTTGTAAATTGTGCTGCTATAAACATTTGAGTGCAGATGTCTTTTTTATAGAATGTCTTTTTTTCCTTTGGGTAGATACCCATGGGATTGCTGGATCAAATGGCAGTTCTATTTTTAGTTCTTTGAGGTCTCTTCATACTACTTTCCATAGAGGTTGTACTAGTTTGAAGTCCCACCAGCAGTGTATGAGTGTTCCTATCTCTCCACATCCATGTCAATATTTGTTGTGTTGGAACTTTTTGATGAAAGAACTCTACAGAGAGAACTACATAACATTGAGGAAGGAAATAACAGAGGACGTAAACAGATGCAAAATCATATCATGCTCATGGATCGGCAGAATCAACATTCTTAAAATGTCTATACTACCCAAAGTGATCTACAGATTCAATGCAATCCCTATTAAAATACCAACATCATTTTTCGTACATCTAGAAAAAATAATTCTACACTTTGCCTGGAACCAGAGAAGACCCTGTATAGCTAAAGCAACCTTAAGCAAAAAGAACAAATTTGGGAGGAATCGATTTACCAGACTTCAAGCTATACTACAAGGCCATAGCAAACCAAACAGCATGGTACCAACACAAGAACAGAGACATAGACCAATGAAACAGGACTGAAAACCCTGATATAAAACCATCCTCGGGGGGGCGGGGGCAACATACGTAACCTAAACATCTGTACTCCCACAATATGCTGAAACAAAAAAAAAATTAAAAATTAAAAAAAAAAAACCATCCTTGTATTGTCATCTGATCTTTGACAAAGCAGACAAATACATACACTGGGGAAAAGAATTCCTATTCAATAAATGGTGCTGGGAAAATTGGATAGCCACATGTAGAAGACTGAAACAGGATGTGCTCCTCTCATCTCCCTCTTTTCACAAAAATCAATGGATAACGTTCTTAAACCTAAGGCATGAAACCATAAGAATTCTAGAATAAAATGTTGGAAAAACTCTTACAGACATCAGCCTAGGCAAAGAATTTATGAAGAAGACCCCAAAAGCAATTACAGCAACAACAAAAATAAATACGTGGGACCCAATCAAATTAAAAAGCTTCTACACAGCCAAAGAAACTATCACTAGAGCAAATAGACAACTTACAGAATGGGAGAAAATATTTGCATGCTATATATCCAATAAAGGGCTGTTAACTAGAATTTATATAGAACTCAGGAAAATCAGCAAGAAAAAAATCAAGCAACCCCATTAAAAAGTGGGCAAAGGATATGAACAGAAAGTTTTAAAAAGAAGATAGACTAGGAGCCAAGAAACTTATGAAAAATGCTCAACATCCCTAATCATCATGGAAATACAAATCAAAACCACAATGAGATATCATGTAACTCCAGTGAGAATAGCTTTTATCAGAAAGTTCCAAAACAACAAATGTTGGCACGGAATTTCATATTTACTACAGAACATACTTGTCCTGTACTCTGTACTAGCCAGAAGTCCTGAAGTCAAGTGGCCTGGTACCAGAACACTTCTATAACATAGTGGCTCTTCTCATTAAAATCTTAATATTAAATCTTCATAGTCTTCCCTAAACTATCACCTGTGAGCACATGACATGAAATAACTTTGTCTAAAACTCACTTAAACAGCCAAGAAACAGTTACATGGCAAACATCCAAACAGTTTTGGAATATTTGTAGAGTATGGATACTGAGTAGTATGTGATACAATCAAATACAGAGCAAATCACCTCTGTGCAATGAAGGAGATTTTAATTGGAGAAAGCGCAAAGCTATAAACATTGCTTGCAGAGTTATAAATGTGGGATATCCTGATCATAAGGTGAGTTAGGATGACTGCACTTCATGTATAATTGGTGTGACAGAAACACGAGGCTCAAAAAGAATGAAAATTAATAGGTTTAGGATATACTGGGTTGTGTGTTATTATTCAGCACATATTTATTGACCTATATCTAGGATCTGGGAATACAGAAGTGAATAAAATGAACATGGGCCCTACCTTTATGAAACTTACATCAAAGGAAGAAGGGAGCCTTGAGTAGAACCTGGAGACTGGGATGTCACCACTATAAATTTCTGAATATTTCGAACAACAAGAATTTCTGAAATCTGTCTACCAAAGATAGAAAGATGTTTCTATAGGTGAATTCTTTCCTTGGATGTGGCAGCCCAATACCATATGAACTTCTCTGTAAGACGTTACTCACAATTGAATTCTAAATCCAGACTCAATGTATGGGCTCTAGGCAACCTGCACAGACCGACTAGCACCCTGACAGAGCTGTTATCAAGATTTTCTCCTTTCTCTCAATTGTCTTTGTCTACACTCCTACCTCCCAAAAGCACTAGTCCTCTCACATGATTTTTGCAATAGCAATTGGGTTGATATTATATCATGTACTGGATCCTAAAAATATTATTTTGCTTGGAATGTTACTGTATGGGTAGGAATTTGTTTTTGTTCTTAATTTTGTAGATACTGGGCTGGTATTGTGAAAGTTGTACATTTTCACTTGGGAAAGTGGCAATTAATTAAGAGATTTCATGTTGGAGCAATTCGAATTTGGAAGTACTAAAGGAGCCTATTTCATCAGGAGAGAACTTAGACATTAGCCATAAAAGAAGGAACTATGACCACCAAATAAGGCACTCGTCCTCATAATAAGACAAAATGAAATCGTGGAGGAGAAATTTTGGACTTTCAATTCTTTGGACTTCCATATACAGCAAAAGCATATTTCATATTTGTATTTTAATGTCTTTCTGAAAATTTAATAAGAAGAAAAATTCATATTCAGAGTTGATATTCATATGCAGTTTAATTTTGTTGGCATTATATTATTTTGCATATTTTAACACTGTTGTGAGTGTTCATTTTACAGCTTCTTCTGTTGAGCTGCACCGAGTATCATGACTAGACATAATTTGGGGTGAGAAATGGATTAGAAAATGCATTTTGGCTGAGAATGTTTGTGGTGAGAAATAGATTAGAGAATGCATTTTGGATGAAAGTGAACTGCACCCTTGATATTAAATAAATTTATGCTGTGTTCTAAAGAGAGCCCATTAGGATAGACTGCTGGATGATTCAGGCAGCTCTCCCTAGTTGCCTGGCAACAAGCTGGCTGAAGTCAGTCAGTGTCCTGCTTTCTCCCCAGCAGAGGAGGAGGGCAAGCGAAGATGCTGCTGGTTCCGAGGTTTTAGGGGAAGAGAGAGAAAGAGGATATTCTCTTGCATTCTTAATCCAGCTTTATCATCAATAAAACTAACATTTTATTTTGATCCTCAGCTGGATCCTTATGTTTATTCATCAATTTCTAGTACTCAGAGATGAGGAAGTGGGCAGAAAGGTGATTGATTAGCCTCCCTCAGTATACATTGTTACATTATTCTATTGTCGGGTTGTTAGGATACTTCACATAGCCCAAGCTGCTTTCAAGTGAATGGATGGATTGATGAAATCAGAGTTGATAGCTTTGTTTAAATTTCTTCCGAGCCTTAGCCTAATGTGTACAAAGAACTATCAAAATCTTCTCCAAGTGCCTGCCAAGCTGAGTTTCATGCTGAATACACTGCAAAGAGAGTAATACTCTATCAATCATCACAGGCTTTTGATGAAATCCAAGTTAGGATACAGGAGAAATTAGCATCTCTCCTCTTCTCTTCCATCTTTACAGTAATGACCTTGCAACACGCTCAGACGCCCAAATCAGAACCCAAGAGCACCTTTACCTCTTCATGCTCCCACTCTGCAGATCCTCCATTAGGTTCCACTACTCTATTTCTTAAATGCTTTTTTTCCTATTATCATCCACTCTTCCTCCTTTGCCACCCACCCCATCCCACAGCCTGATCACAGGCTGATAGCCTCTTAAAAGGAATTCCAGGCTGAATTCCAGAATTCCTTAAAAGGAATTCTACTCTGGCCAGTGTCCAGATGCCTGTCCACGCTGACTGGTACCATCTTTTCATAATACCATCTCATTACATTGCTCACATGTGGCTCTCCATGGCCAATTTCCACAGGCTGTTTATTTAGAAAGATCTTTATATTAATCAAAAATTTCCTCTCATCAATGTCCTGTATTGACTCTTCTTTAAAATAGGAAATCACACGGTAATATCTAGTTTGTTCTACTGTGAGTGGCTAAGAGCTGGTAACTATATTTTATTATCCTGATCTTATCTTTTTAATCATTAAAATATGTACTGTACCCTCTTGGGAAACATTATATTTGGGATTATTGTTTGTTCCTTTGGACTTCACACCCACGCATTTTTTTTCTTGAAAAATATCTCTCTGTTTGACATGAGTTTGTCTTCAACGATTGCTTTACCCTCAGGGCAGAGACAGGCTGTCCATTTTCAGCGTTCTGCTATCCACGTTTTCTTCTCTCCTTGCCTATGCCACCCCAAGATCCTCTTGTGCACAATGACAGGGCCACCAGCTTGTTGCCACTGGTTAGCCACTGGAATACCTGATCACCATGATGCTCCCGCTGCATATACTGCTCACCAAAGCACGCTGCAGAGGCTGCTGGCTATGCGTCAAGCTCCTGACCCTCATTTGACAGCTACCCTAATGCAATGCCAAAGAGTTCTGGCTTTCATTCCCATAAAATTCCTGAAGTTAACTTGTGACCTGTACAAACACATCACAAGCCCAGAGGGTAGGTTTTCCCAATGCTGGTATTTTTTTTTCACCCTCTTCTTTTTTCCGTTATTTCTATATCTTATATTTGCAATAAAATTGCCATACCAAAAATTGTCTCAGCAGAGGCATGCAAGAAGCTTTCCCATCAGACTGCAATTCTTTGTGGCCACAAGTAGAAGCTTAGCCCCAGAGACTTCTGTGATTCTGTGACTCAGCTGCCGAATTTGCGTGATCCTTTTGTTGAACTCCACGATCTCTAGACTGAAAAACAAAGGTGTGAAACAAGCCCCAAATAAAATATTTAAAGGACAAACTTTATTCATGAAAATAAGTGAGAAGCTTCAGAACTTCTAGAGGAATCTTGAATATCTTTCATTAGCAGCTTTCAAAAACCTATGCTTTAAATAGTATTGCTTTTAGTTTCATGTCCTTGTGTGAAAATATGCTAGTGCCCATGCTTTAAAAGGATACATAGCTTATTATGTGCATAGCAGATATTCAATTTCTATTTCTTATTTGATCTGCCTCCAAACGAAACAACTTTTGGTTCTTTTCTGATTTCTATGGAGAAAGCATGGGAAGAGAGCCTGTATCCCTGCAAAACATTCACTAAAAATCATTATCTCCTTTATGTTAGAATACTAAATTCCAACCATTTTTTAGAAGAGACTTTACTAAAAATCAAACCTTTTCTCATTCCTGTACATAAAGCAAAAGTTAAGGAGAGTTTCTGAGTAAGGCAGGGTTCCTTTTTTGGAATAAAACTAAACTATATAGAGAAAAATTCATCTTGATTGGCATAGTAGGATAGCATCTCTTTATGTTCATATGATGAGAATTATCTTAGATTATCTCCTATCCAGCTCTTTTCTATTAACAAGAGCAAAATTCAGGGAATATTGTTTAAAGAAAGTGTTGTTTTTTGGTTTTTCTTAATGCATGCTGACTTCTGCTACTGAAATGTTGGCCACTGGTGCCTGATGATTTGGTTATATGCGTACAAAACAACCAGTAGGAGGCAATGGAAAAGTGCATGACTCTCTGTTAAGACTTTTTTTTATTTTTATGTACAATAAAAAGGAGGAATTGAAAGGGAAAATGTAGAAAAGAAATTCATAGTGCTCTGCCTAGTAATGCAAAATACTGATTCCATTGTGAGGGAGGTAACCTTGAAAATTATCATAGTTTGAAATATGTGGTTCTCCTCATTCACATAGACTATGCTGATTCTGAAAATTTCCTGTTTTCCCACAGGAGATTTGTACAGTTAAACAGGTAGCTTACAGACACTAAAGCAAGCAAAGAGGAACATTTGAAACAAACTAGTAGAAGTCAGTAAGCACTGCTGGAGGCGGGGCGGTGAACGTTGGGATGAGACTCATAACAATGGGCAGGGGTTAGGCTTTCAAGAAATTTCATTACTAGTTCTGGGACAGAGTTAGAAGACGGATTTTCAGGAAGATGTGGGCATGAAGGGAATGACTCAAGATTAAGAACTACAGACATCCGATAGGTGAAGACGCCTCTGCAATGGGTTTAACTTCTTTGGTGAATTTCTCTTATACTATTAAAAAAAAACTAATATTGAAGTGTATATTTTATATATTGTAATTCTCTTTACCCCACCCATTGAAACATCTGGTATTTCTTCACAAGCTGTGGGTGATATTGTAAAGAATAAAGGAAATGAAACAGGAAGGGGAAGTGTGGCCTCTTTCACCAGGAGGAGGGGCCATGGTAGCTGGACCGTCAAACTCCCCTCCAGGACCAGAGATATCCAAATGGATCACACTGGTTGCATGAAGAACCTACTGAACCGATCATAAATGAGGCATGCTTGCAAGGTTGCCAGGTTCTGTTCAATGTTCTGAGGATTCTCAGAGCAGCTGAACCTGGTTGTTGAGATTCTTTATCATATGATGTAATTAATGTGATTCAGCTGCAGCAAGACAGAGCAGATCAGACGCCCAGGAAGGATCCGCATGACTAACAAGGATGCCAGCTTCCTTGTGCTGAGGAATCCTCGTGCATTCTGCCTCCTCTTTTACAGGGGGCCTGGGATCTGTGCCTCGGCCATGGCACAAATTCTCACCAGGAGCGCACATGCTGCGCAGCTATGGTTCCCATCCCGCACCAATGCCTTAAGCTATGCAAGCTCAATATTGAATTAAGAGCGTCCTGTGAGTTTATCAGACTGTGACATCCTTTGAGCTCTAATGGTGGCATCTCACCCACATTGTCTCCTCCATAGATAACCTATGTTGAAAAAGAAACAGTCTCTCCGGGGCACTATGCCCAGGAGCTCTAGGTGTCAGAGGGCCCTAACAGCTCAGCAGCAGCAGGAAGGACACGCAGTACTGAGGCGACAACTTCCAGCGAGACAATTGAGAGAGATATTAGATAAAGCTTTTCCTTTCCCAATATGAGCCTGTGGAAGATGACCAAACAAGGGAGAGGGAAGGCAAATGTTTAATTTAGGCTTTGTCCTAAGGAACACAGAGCTACAAAGCAAGAAAGCTTCAGGATTAGACTTTGTATGCTCTCAATTCTCTTTCTCTCTTCCTATCACCCAATCAAAAGACTGTCAGTAGAGTTTCTCAGTGGAAACTAGATTGTATCTACTTAAGGAACGGTAGAAAATAAGATCCTGTTAATGACACTTACTGGGTCAACAGTAGCAAATTACCAAAGAACTTAATTATTCGAGAAAAATCCATTAAGGAACAAAACCAGATAGATGGTCAGAAATGAAAACTTGCTTAATCATAAGTGACATGAAGGGCACAAAAAGTCCTCAGTGATAAGCGATAATAAGATGGAAAGTGAGATATCTTGTCAAATATTGAACGTTGAATTGAAATGCAGGCCAATTTCCTCTTATCTCTTTAAGGCACACATTGCATTATCTCAAAGCTGCATGACAGTACACAGTTGTTATGTTTTCCTTAATCTTTCTTGGGGATCCAAGCTGGCCTCCTGATAATTGACACCTTGTGTCTACTTCTTGATCCTGACATTGCTTGCTATACACAGTTTTAATTATTTGAAGGACCTGTAGAATCAATCTGCTATCTACTTTTATTCCCAACTCTCACTTTTCACTTTTTCTCACGTTGGCTTTATTCTCTTTGGGCAGAGAATCTGAAAAAGACGCACATTTCCCAGGGCATTTATGTTCATGTGAGTCATACCCACTACCTTCTTTTAATTCCAAAGAATTTACCACTGGTCATTACAGGGTGTTAGAAAAGCAAAAGTATCAAAACTTTATGAGGTTACAAGATAAAAAAACAAAATTGGGGCTTTTGAATCTAGAAGAAAGGGTAAGTATTATACATTCTGAAACTTTGATCTCTTTCTCCAAACATGGAGAAATTAAAGAAAATGTAATAAATATATAACTACAATTGAAACATGAAAAAATAATTCTGTATTTTATTTTATATATAGAATTATATGTGTGTGTGTGTGTGTGTGTGTGTGTGTGTGTGTGTGTGTGTGTGTTTTCCACGGTTTCTAACTTTTAACTCCCATAACACATGTTAGTCTTTTGTTACAATGTTGGGGCACTTTAGGCCTCAGGATCAGGCCTCAGAGAACAGAATCTCTCTCTGGCCTTTTCCTGCCCTCCTTTCACCAGCCCAAGGCAGGACTCTGATATTTTCCTGCCTTTCTGATTGTGGATCCTCAGACCCTCATTCCAGAGAGGATCCTGTCCCATACCCTGCAGGACAGAATGCTGCATACAGAGGCCGGGAAGAATCTCGACAGACAGTCCTTGCTGGGTTTCTTCACTCAGTCTATTAGTGTTAGATCATACCCTTCTTGTCCAATCACATGTTGACACAGCTGTCTATGCTTTAATCATGCTTATCCAATGAAGTCTCCGTGAAAGGATGAGGTACAAGGATCTCCTGGACAGATGAACTCCTAGAGGTTCCTGGAGGGTGGAGTGCCCGGGGAGGGCATGGAGGCTTTGCACCCTCCCGCCATCCTTACCCTATGCATCTCTTTCTCTGCATCCTTGTAATATCCCTTATAATAATCTGGCAAACACAAGTAAATTGTTTTCCTGAGTTCTGTGGGCTGCTCTAGCAAGTTAATTGAACCCAAAAAGGGGATCATGGGGACCCCTACTTGAAACCAGTCACTCAGAAGTTCTGGGGATCCAGACTGGTGTCTGAAGCACAGGGCAGATAGTATAGAATTGAATTGGAGGACACCCAGCTGGTGTCCATAGCAGAACTGATTGCTTACTTGGTGTATGGGGAAAAGCCCCCATGCATTTGGTTACAGAAGTCTTCTGTGTTAATGATGATGGTTGTTGTTGAGGGAAAGAATAGGATAAAAGCACATCGAGTGCTGGTTTTTTTCCATTCTCAGACGATGAACAACAAAAAAACCAAATTCAGACTCAAGGGCCCGGTAGCACTCATTTGAGGCTGAAAACCAAAGCTGTTCAGACAATACTGGGGCCAGAACTACACTGGCAAAGCAAGCTACAGGCCAGAGCCACACCTCACAGGGCTGGGTTAGCGCTACAGAATCATCACTCTCCAGGAGGGACTCGCAACTGAGAACTTTACAGGATTCTCGAACTTTACAGGGTTATGTTCAAAGATTCAAGGAAACCAACTGTCTTAAAAGACATGCAACAAACTCAAATATCAGAAGAATTTATAGCTTAAGAAATAGAAATAATAGAACATCTAAAAGAATTTAAAATAAAAATGTAAAAGAGGCAATAAAGGAGAAAATATTGTTATGAAACAAGAACAGGAAATCGTGAAACAGGGGCAAGCAAAAGTTATACAAAGAAGCCAATAGAAATCTTATTACAATATTAAAGTAATAAATTTAACACGAAAGATAACTGATAGCAAACTAAAGAGAATAAATTACTGAACCAGAAGTGTAACAGAGGGAATGGCTTGAAAAAATGGCAAAAATGTTTTCTGTCTTTTTAAAATCTCACCCACTCTCTTTGAGAACTAAAACCTGCACCCCTGCCTCAAACCAGTGGTTGGGAGGGGCAGGGGAATGTCTTTTGTTCTTTGTGCTATAGGAGATGGCTCAGGGGAACTGCCAGGCAGATGCCCAGTCCTGGCAGGTGGAGGTCACAGGATTGTTTTCAGGATTGTCTTTGGTAGAAATGGGAAAAGGTGGGATGGGATGACCAGAATCATTAACTATAGTTGAATGACAATGGCCTAGAACTGAAAACCCTCCCTTAAAGCTCTGTATGTCTGCTTATGATTAGGACAATGGCATTTTAAGACGGGAGTCTCCATCCTCCTCATTTGCTGGCAAATTAATAAACTCTTTCCTTCTCCTCAACCTACTTATCCTCGCATCCTTCTGATGCAGCCTCAGGGACAAGTGCTGAGATTATTTAGCTCTGAAAATCACCCAGAGGTAGCAGACAAAATTTTTTTAAAAAACATTGATAATTTTCAGCATTTTCTTGTAGATATTATTTCCTAATTTTATGAAATTCTGGAGCTAGGTGGCTATTATTTCTCCATCCTGCAATTCCAATCTTATATGGTCCCTTGGAAGTCTTTCTTTTTATTCTCTAATTTTTATTTTTCATAGCATTTTGAGAGCTCATTAAGTTTCCCTCTCTTTCATCGAGCTCTGTTGTGTAGGCTCAGTAGATTCCAATTACATAAGGTGAGAATAATTAGGAGAAGATTCAGTCAAGAGAATTATGTTTTTTTTTTCTAAACTACTTAATGTTTTATATTGGAATGTGCTAATGTTGAATTTCTAAAGATAAACATCAATAAAGGAAAATACAAAAGAAAACTTTTTTAATCCATTGAAAATCCCTCTATTCAGAAATAATCAGTGATAACAATTTAGTAGTCATTTTTCCACCAAAAACACATATATATGCCCCCCACATAAATTTACACAAGTGAAGTAATGTTGTAGTAATTGTTCTATACTCTAATTTTCCTATTCTCCCAATTTTTTCCACATCAATAAATATAGATAGCCATCTTAATTTGAACTTCTATAAAAATCCATTTTATGAATGCATCTGAATGTACTTATATCATTAATAGACATATTTTTTTCTTAAGAATTTACAATAATGAATGCTCTCCTTAAACTACCCTCTTAACTGAGACAGTTATTTCATATACATATTTCCTCCATATGCAAATAATCTCAGTTTCCCTGCTTTAGAAAGGCAAAGTAACATGCTACACTCTTACATCTTTTCCCAGAATATTTTCGCATCATTGCAAAAGGAAAACCACTTTTTTATTACTTGTTAACAAATTTCTGGTGGTCATAAAGTTTGGGAGTGAGCTTTCAAGAACAGCAGAGAAGAAAGATAGTTCAAATTTAGAAACCAAGTATTTAAAATAGGAATATTTAAAAGTAGTACCTGAGGGAAAGGAAATTACTGATTATCTGTGAACCAAAATAAAATCTTAAGCTCTACCAGCTAACTGAATGGACCCCCTCTTGGCCAAGGGGACCCCAGAAATTCCCTAAAGCTGAGTTGCTGGCCATGAGAGGGGAGGTCAGACATGCCTTGTCATGTTCCCCTCCCTTTTTGGAGATGTCTTTTGTAACACATTAACAGGCTTAAGGCTATGCAAGACAAAACATAAATCACACCTGCAGGTCATCAATTTGCTTAACAGATCACATGAGACTAGATATATGTCCAGTATATCTCCTGTGGCTTGTCTCTGATTAACAGATTTCCTTAACTTAAAACATTCCAAGCCTTTAGACAAAGCTTCATTTCTTTTATCAATTACAAAATCAAAGAGTCTTTAAACTCACCTATAACCTGCAATTCACCGCTTTGGCCTTTTTGGGCCAAACCAATGTCCAATTCTCTTCTGTACTAGCTGAGAGTGGGAATAGTGAAGATGTGTGCAAAGACGTCACATGCTTTAGCCTCAGGTGGCTCTTTTGCAGTCTGTAAACATAATGCGGGGCCTGTTACCTTTGCCAGCCACATTTCCATCAAGACTTTCTTTATTGAATTACCACATGTATCCGACATCTGCTGTTACACACACAGAGCAGTGCATCTACGGGTGCCAAAATAAAAATCATAGTAATTGACTGGCTATTTGGAGCTGTTTCTTTAGCAAGAGGTTAGCACACGGTGGTGCCATCAGAAATAACAAGCATCGCTGACCTCTCTCAAAGTTTCAATAATTATTTCGACCATTCTTTACCCTGACAATTCAGTCTCAGGATCTTTACTGCTACCAACTAGTCAGTGTCCAGATGAGTAGTTGTCGGTGCCCCAATGGCGCCATCTGCTGGCCAATATTAGGTATTTCACCTTTATTCGGAACCCAATCTCAAGGGCAGGATTTCAAAATCAAGAGTAGTATTAATACAAAAAATGGAAATCATTGCCCTACCTTTCTCTTCCCGCATAATATCAGATGATTGCTTTCTACTCTACTCTGCTCCCAAAACAAGGTAGAAGACTGGCATGGAGCCAGTTCCTTTAATATGTAGAACCACCACCACTCAGGATATCTGAGCTAGGGTCAAGGAACAGGGAAAAGCTACTCGACACAACCTCAGATTTAGCTATGACACAGAGCAAAATGTGTAGATGGGAACCAGTGAGTTCAGGCACTGCAAATTCAACCATGGGATTGGGAGAATGTGGCTAGAGAAGGTTTCGGTTACTCCCGCTATTTCATATAAAGTCTCAGACCTTGGTCTGTGAACTGAAAGAAATGTATGAACATGTGTGTTGTGTATTTTTGCACCATAAGCAATTCAGTTTATTAAGGATAACATTGATAGTGATTATTGGACTTGAAAAAAATGTGAAATGGAAAAGCAAACAAAGTTAGATGGTTATGTACAGATACAATTAATTCCACTTAATTTAAAAATGTGTTTAGTAACTTAGATGCCTCACATACAGAGTTCTAACGTAGATCTCTGTCCACAAGAAGCTCACAGAATAGTTTTTATGTGAATGTCGACTAGGGAAGGTTATAGCAGCAAATTTCAAATTGCTATTTTAAGTTCAACGATAATTATGTACTAGACACAGTGACAGAAAACGATGCAGTTAGGCTGGATTAGGGAAAATTTCTCAGAATGGAAGATAATCGAGCTGTGCTAGTAAGAATGGGTATGATAGAAAGTTGTCTCTTTTTGAGAGTCTACCATAGGTCTGATAGTGTGTAAGACACCTGGTGCAAATTATCTCATTTAATTCTTACAACAACCAGAAGTCTATGAATTATCATGCCTGTTTTACAGATGGTGAAACTAAGACTGAGAGTGAGTGATGAAGTTAGAATTTGCAGCCACAATCTCTGGTCTTCAAGTCTCATTTGATTGCCCCACCTTGTCTATTGGTGGGAGCCTAAAAGGGTAAGTGAAGTATGCTTATGGAAAAATATAGAGACACAAGCTATAAAATAGCTCATTCAGAGATGCAGTATTTTGAAATGGCTGAAGTTTGTGTATGAAAGGAGTGATCGTGCATGAGAACAGACAAAAAGACAGGAGTCTCTTCTACCAAGGGCTTTAAACACATTTCCTTTGGTCAGAGTTTTCTTTGTGAACAGCTAGCAGAAAGCATGTTCTTGAAAGATATTAGGCTGAGGGCATTGAGGGGATGGGACAGGTGGGACTAGCATAAACCTATGCTTAATACATAGAAACTAGAACCAAGGGAGTTATATATTCAAAGCTGAATAGAGAAGAGGGTGAAGCCAGGAGAAAACAGTGAAAAACAGAACACTTATGAACAGGAGATTTCAAGGAGTTAGAAGAGAAAGTCTAGAGAGAGAATGGAATGACAGATCTGGAAGACAAGGTTATATTCAGAGTGGAATGTTCGTGTTTGAAACTTTGGGAGCGGGCAGGTGAGAGTGATGGCAGGATCCAGGGCACGGCCCTGGGTGGGGGATCCTGAAATGAAGTAGAGGGAAAGCACATGCGTGAGCGCTTTGAGGATCGGGTGATTCATGGGTCGTTGCTGAAGACTTTGAACTCACCTGAGGTTGGAATAGGCTTGGGTTGGAGAAATAATGTTCTCTTGCTACCATATATTTGAGTGAATATTCATGCATCATTGTGAAAATAGCTGATTTAATGGGACCAGTATAGAAGAACTACTTGGACTTCAATAGGAGCAAAGCTTTTGCTGAAGACTAGGAGTCATGAACTAGAGAAGTTCAAACCTGACTCTCTGTAGGTGAGGCATGGATAATAGATTTACTTTTTCTATTATGTTACTGGCAATAATTTAAAAAATGGTAAACTTTACATAAACATCTACATTTCCAGGTTATTTGAAAAATCAGAGGTATTAATACTATCAACAATTATCTTGCCTAGCAATATCACATCCAATTTTTTGCTACATACAGAATTTTCAGATAAAATAAATACAAATTCTGCTATAAGGAAGAATCTTTTAGTTACAGTAGAAAGTGTAAATAACATTCTAATAAGGTAGGTACGTATGAATCTTTATTTATAAAAAAATACAAGGAGAATTATATTAGTCTAATATAGGATAGGCTATGCCATGATAACAAGTAAATCCAAATTTTAGTGGACAACACAGATTTATTTCTTAGTCATGAAAAGTTTTAAATGGAATGGGAAACTGCTTCAGTGGCTTCCAGAGTCCCCATGTCAGAGGGAGAAGGGAGAGGAAGGTCACTTGGGCTGCTTTGATAAGCCCTTCTCCTCCAGAGTGCTTTGCATCACCTCCAGACCACATCCCACCCACCAGAACCCAGTAGTAAGATTCTGATGCAGCTATTGAGGAATCAGAAATACCTTCTTCATCTGTGTTCAAGAAAATAAAACAAAACAGGATTTGGTATATGTAGACAGCATTGCCTTTGTCCCAAGAGTTTTTGCAGAAGCTAATAGGAAGGATTAAGAAAGAGGTTATTAGTGCAGGGGAGAATCATTGCGGAAGAAGCATGGAGCAGTTGAACATGTGAGTATGGAAGAAGGTGCAGAACTTAGGGATGGAGTTAGGGGAAGGCTTGTATTTAAGGTGGTGACTGAGACTAACCAGGATGACAGCCATCGTAGGATTAAAGGGTCTAAGGCTTTATGCAGATGCAGACAGGTGGTATTAGACTCCTGGTAAAACTGGAAGAGAATAGCCTGGTAAGTACTGAAGTTAATAGAAGCTGAAACATCTGCAATGTCATACTTCAGGTGCTTCTGAAAGGTAGAAACTTTCCATTTCATGCATAAATATTACACTATGAGCTTTTGAATAACATTGGCTTAAGAAAACACATTCATTTCATATTAAGCTACTGGTTTTGCTTATGATTTAAAAAGAAAATAAGAAAAAACTTGTTATCTTAATGCTAAACAGTGGCAAATGGTTGGGATTCTCATCTCACATATTGAGAGAGGGTAATTAGGCTAGCTTGTATCATGTGACTCCTGCGATTCCATTTTAATCAAAATAAACTATAGTGAATTTAATTTCATTTATTGCACTTAATTCATTGATACATTGAAGCATAAATAATGTAAAATATTATTTTGTAAAAGAAAGAAATAACTTTTTTCATTTTCTTTAAGTGAATAGTATATACTGTATCTGGTGGTGAGTTCAGGGAGACTACCCTCTAAACATTAATAATAGCAAGCTTTCTACGCTCTGACATGTTTCTCCCCAAAACTAACATGGAATAAATCGAAAAGTGAGACTCTACAAAGAGGAAGTACATTTTATAATAACATGTTTTTATCTGGGGAAGTTATGAGTTGATCTGATGTCAGACTGACCATGTCTTATACAATATCACCTACTTACAGTTCCTATAAGGATGTTCAAAACCTGTAAAATATCAGAAACCAATAACATATAAATAATTTTGGGGAAAAAAAAGGCTCTGGGGGAAATTTCCAATGACAGGAATGCAGAAAGAGAGACAAAGAGATACTGAGAGAGAAAATCATGACAGAAGCATGAATGGACCTCTGGTGAAAAATGCAAGTTAAGGAGGACGAATCCATCATTTACCCCTGAATTCTATCCTCACTCCCCACCCCCACTGTGCCCTCTTCCCATACACATTCTTTTCAACAGTATCTCTTTCTATAGCCCTTCGGGGATAGCAGCTCCTTATATTTAACACAGCTAGAAGCTGGCGACAGAGTGGGGAAAGGAGGTGGCCCCTTAGGCATATAGAACAAACAAAGAGAAAACATCTGTCAATAATGTACTGTAAGTGACAAAGGTGAGAAAGACCTGGTCTCCAGTAAAAGGAAAAGAGTCATAGAGATAATAGGTTTAGAGAAAAAACAATTGGTTAAAAAAAATGCTCACTTAGAAATACAATTATGGGGAGACATTGTGTGATATTGCACTGATTTTTGTTAATAACACTCCACTGAAAACACTGCATGTTTTCTGAAGAGCTGTGTAAGCTCTCTTATTGCTAAATGGCAATATAAGAAATAGTGATGTTAACAAATATAAATTTGTGGTACATTTTAAGAAAAATAAATTTTAATAATAAAATTTAAAGGCTTTTTCCCCTCAATAGTGTTAATGATTTATATGCTCCAAATTACCTATCATATTAATTTAGAAAGCTAAAGCAATTAAACATTGTAGTATTGGTGTATTGGTAAATGATAAAGCAATGGACAAGAAACAAGTTGTGAAGTTTTTATAAATTTAATTATAAAGCTTAAATTCATTTTAAAAATTTGCTACATTGCAAGTCTGTTTTTTATCCTGGCATATATGGACAATGACACATATTGATCATGTATTAGGATACAGAAAATCTTTAACAAATTCCAAAATTTAAAACATGCTATCCATGTTTTCTAACCACTAAGGAGTAAAATACTAATGTTTTTATAGTTAAAAAATCCAAAACTCCTTAAAATTAACAATTTGGATAAAAATACTATAAATATTTTTATAATTTGATACAAAGAAAAAGACCCAGCAGCCTAGGGAGGTGGACAAATATCAATGACATTGGGAGAAATAAATAGCCAAGATACAACCAGATATCTTTTACCTCAAAATCAAACATCAAGAGAGCTGATAAATAAATTCAAAAGTTTTTCTTTCAGGGAGGAAAGGAATAAAAGGCAAACTTTTCACAAATCTAATTATGGAGAAAATGAAAAAAAAACCCAGCAAGATGAAAATATGATAACAGATACAAAGAAAAAAAATTAATGTCCTTATTCTGACAAATTTAAGAGCCCAAATTAATCTCCTGAATGTGCTTGTTAAAAGCGCAGATTTGGGGTCCTTTCTTCAGACTTCACAAATCAAAATCTCTGGAGGATGACACTCCAAAAACTAATTTTTAATTTGCAATCTCTAAGCCCCACAGATGCAACGTGATTTAATGTAACTAAAATAGGAAAGCCGCTAATTTACATAAAACGGAAATTTTCATTAGGACTGTGTTAATCACAAGAGCAACTCAAGAAGAAATAGAAAATCTGAATAGATTAAGGTTCATGAAAAATTGAAAAGTATTTTTCAAGAATTACTTATAAAAATCATATTAGAACCAGATGACTTTATAAGCTATTTCAAGAAACAGGTAATCCTCTTGTATTTTTTTTTTTAGAGCATACCAATTGTAATTAATATGTTTATCCAATTCATTTTATAAGAGAAAGCACGCGAGAGCGAGAGAAGCATTAAAAATATTAGAAAAAATATGGCCGGGCGCGGTGGCTCACGCCTGTAATCCTAGCACTCTGGGAGGCCGAGGAGGGCGGATAGTCCTGAGCTCAGGAGTTCGAGACCAGCCTGAGCAAGAGCGAGACCCTGTCTCTACCAAAAATAGAAATTAATTGAACAGCGAAAAAATATATATATAAAAAAAATTAGCCGGGCATGGTGGCGCATGCCTGTAGTCCCAGCTACGCGGGAGGCTGAGACAAGTAGGATCGCTTGAGCCCAGGAGTTTGAGGTTGCTGTGAGCTAGGCTGACGCCACGGCACTCACCCCAGGCAAGAGAGTGAGACTCTGTCTCAAAAAAAAAAAAAAAAAAAATTGGAAAAAATAATAGCTAAAAACATCCTAAATTTATTGAAAAACAACACTCCACATATCGAGAAAGCTCAATGAATTTCAAATAGAATAAACACAAAGATAATACACAAATGTGTCATAGTAAAAATACTGAAAGCCAAACACAGGGAAAAAATGTGGAAGGCATCAAGAGAAAACTTACTCATGAGGTAACTCCAATACAATTAGCTTTTCATGAAAAACAACGGAGGCCAGAAAGTGGTGGGATAATGATCATCCAAGGGCTCAAAATAAAAAAATAAGTTAACCAAGATCTTATATACAACAAAGCTGTCTTTCAAAAATGAAGCTGAAATAAAGACATTCTAAGGTAAACAAAAATTGAGAGAATTTGTTTCCAGCAGATCTACCTTACAAGAAAGAATAAATGAAGTTTTTCTGGCTGAAAACAAGTGACCCCAGATGGCAGTCTGAATCCACATGCAAAACAAAGAGCTCGGAAAAGATAATTATGTAATTATAAAAGATAGTATAAATGCATATTTTTGTCCTTTTTCTTAAGTGATTTAAAAGTAGCTTTATAAAATAATATGTATGTAAAGTATTATTGGCCATATAACATATATAAATGTAATATACTTGCCAATAATAGTAAACGGAGGAGGGTGGGAGCAAAGCTGTATTCGGCTAAGAACATGACTCCACATGGTAATCTGAATCCACAGAAAGAAATGAAGACAACCAGAAATAATAAGAAAGAAGTTTATTATAACAAAAACCATAAATACATACTTGCTTTCCTTTCTTCTCTAAATTTCTATTAAAAGACATACAATTACATGAAATCGTACTTATAATAATGCATTGTTGAATTATACCATCCATATATGCTATATGTATAATAATAGTAACACAAAAGGGGGGAAAGGAAAAGAGTTATATAGGAGTTGTGTTTCTACATTTCTCTGGAAGTAAGTTATTATGAATCTGAAGATGATTGCGATAAGTTAAGATGTAACATGGTAAGCCCTAGAGCAACCATTAAAGTATACAATATACCTTATATAAAAAATACAGTAAAAATATAATTAAGGAAATTAAAATGCTACATTTGAAATTAATGTGAAGAAAAAAGTAAAGAAGAAATAGAGGAATAAAAAGACATGGCATGAGACATATAGAAAGCAAAAGTAAAATGGTAAATCCAACTATATTAATAATATTCAATGTGAATGGATTAAAAATTCAATCAAAAGGCAGAGATTATCAAACTGGACAAAAAATTATGCTCCAACTACATACTGTCTACAGGAGACACACTTCAGACTCAAAGATAAAAGCAGAATCGAAGTAAAAGCGTGGAAAAAGACATAACATGCAAACAGCAATCACTGGAAAGCTGAAGTGGCTATACCGATATAATAGACAAAATAGACTTTAAAACAAAAAATATTATCAGAACTAAAGAGGGGTTTTTTTAGTGATAAAGAGGGTCAATCTATCAAGAAGATATAACAATTATCATCATATGCATCTAATAATAGAACACCAAAATATATGAAGCAAAAACTGTCAGGCAGAAATAAAGCTGGAAATAGACGATTCGACAGCACTCAACTTTTAATGATGGATAAAATGACTAGGCAGAAGATCAACAAGGAAATAGAAGACTTAACACTATAAATCAACTCGAACTAACAGATACCTGTAAAACACTACACCCCACAACACAGAATATAGATTCTCCTCAAGTTCACATGGAATACTCTCCAGAACAGACCACATGAAAATCTATAAAACAAACCTCAAGAAGTTTAAAACAATTGAGATTATCCAAACTATGTTCCCAAACACAAAGAAAGAAAATTAGATACTGGTAACAAAAAGAAATTTGAGAAATTCCTAAATATGTGGAAATTAAACAGTGTACAATAAATACCAATGGATCAAAGAAGAAATCAAAAAGGAAATTAGAAAAAAGAAATAAAGAGCAACGTACCAAAGCATATGTGATGCTGCTAAAGCAGTGCTTAGAAGGAAATTGGTACTTTGGATGCCTGTTATAGAAAGAAGATCTAAATCAATAATTTGAACTGCCACCAATCTAGAGTAAGAAGAAGGAAGAAAACAATAAAGATTAGAGTGGAAATTAACAAGAAAGAGAGAGAATAGGAAAATTAATAAAACCAAAAACTGGTTATTTAAAAGAATCAACAAAATTGACAAACCTTTAGCTAGATTAACTAATAAAAAAAGAAAGAAGACTGAAGTTACTAGAATCAGAAATGAAAAAGGTAAAATTACTACCAACCTTACAGAAATAAAAAGGATTATAAAACAACAGTATGAGCAATAGCATTTTAACAAAAGAGATCACTTAGATGAAATGGAAAATGCTTAGAAAGACACAAGCTACCCAAACTGACTCAAGAAGAAATAGACAATCTGAATAGATCTATAAAAAATAAAAATATTGAATTAGTAATCAAAAAACTTCCCATGAATAAAAGCCCAGACCCACATGGTTTCACCACTAAATTCTAAAAATACATTTAAAAAATTAATAGCAATTCTTCAAAAACTCTTCAAAAAAAAAATGAGAGTCTGCTTAACTTATTTTATGAAACCAGGATTACTTGATACCAAAAACCAAAGATACCACAACAAAGAAAGAAAATAACTGCATGTCAATATTTCTTATGAACATGGATACAAAAATCTTCAACAAAATCTTTGCAAATTGAATCTATCAATGTATAAAAAGAATTATGCACCGTAACTAAGTGGAGATTTATCTCAGGTATGCAAGTTTGGTTGACTCAAAAATCACTTAATATAACACATCATATCAAAAAACAAACAAAGAAACCCCTACAAAAACCACATGATCATCTCAATAGACAGAAAAATTATTTGACAAAATCAACACCTTTTCATGATAAAAATATTCAATAAACTAGGAGTAAAAGGCAACTTCTTCAACATGATTAATGGCATCTATGAAAAATCCACAGAGCCAACATAGTAAGTAATGGTGAAAGACTTGCTGTTTTACCCGTAAGTGAGGAACAAGTTAAGTATATTTGCTACCAGTACTTCTATTCAACATCATACTAGAATTTCTAGCCAAAGTAATTAGGCAAGGGAAAAAAAAAACAACCTAAAAGAACTAAAAGGCATCCATATAGAAAAGGAAGAAGTGCCACTATCTCTGTTTGCAGATGACATGGTTGTGCATATAGACAATGCTAAAGAATCCACTAGAAACCTATTAGAACTAATACAGGAGTTCAACAAAATAGGATACAAGATCCATATACAAAACTCAATCTCTATATACTGGCGATGAAAAATATTAAAAGAAAATTAAGCAAATAATTCCATTTGTTTTCTTAGCATCCAAAAGAATAAATACCCAGGAATAAATTTAACCAAAAAAAAGTAAACGACTTGCATCCTGAAAACTATAAAACATTGCTGAAAAAAATTGAAGAAGATCTGAATGAATGGAAAAATACCCCATGTTCATGGATTAGAAGACTTAATAATGCTGAGATGACAATTTTCCTCAAATTAATCTACAGATTCAATGCAACCCCTCTCAGAATACCAGCTGTCTTCTTTGTAGAAGTTGACGAGCTGATTCTAAAGTTTGTGTGGGATTACAGGACCCACCAAAACAATCTTGAAATGAAGTAGAAAGTAGGAGGAGTCACACTTCCCAATTTCAAAACCTACTAAAAACCATAGTAATCAAGGCACTGTGACACTGGCATAACGATAGACCATAGGTCAATGAAATAGAACTGAGACTCTAGAACTAAATCAACCTATGAATCTATGGCAAACAGATTTTCAACAGGGGAGCCAAGGCCATTCAATGATATTGGTACAACTAAATAGTCACATGCAAAAGAATGAATTTAGACCCCTCTCTCACATTGTTTATAAAAATTGACTAAAAAATGGATCATAAATCTAAAATGTAAGAACTAAACTATAAAACTCTTAGAAGAAAATACGGGTACATCTTTATGACCTCAGATTTGGCAATGATTTCTTAGATATGACACCAAAACCACAAACAAAAGAAAATATAGATAAATTGGACCTCATCAAAATTTTAAACTTTTGTGCGTAAAGGGCACTATCAAGAAGGTGAAAAGACAGCTCACGGCATGAGAGAAAATGTTTACATATCATATAATTGACAAATGTCTAGTATCTGAGAATGTATATTCTTACAAGGCAAACACAAGAAGACAAACAGACCAATTGAAAGATGTACAAAGAGCTTGAACAGATTTTTTTCCCAAAGAAAACATACAAATGGCCAAAAAACATGTGAAATGATCCTCAACATCATTAGTCGTCATGGAAATTCAAATCAAAACCACAATGACATGCTATATCGCAACTACTAGAATGGCTATAATAAAAAAAAAACAGAAAATAAAAGTGTTGGTCAGGATGTGGTAATATTTACAATACCCCCAAAAAGAAACAACCCAAATATCCATCAACTAATGAATGTATAAACAAATTGTGATATATCCATACAGTGAAATATTACTTAGCTCTAAAAAATGCTACAACATAGATTAACCTGGGAAGTATTATGCTAAGTTAAAGAAGCCAGTGATAAAAGACCACATATAATGTTACGTGATTCAACTTTTATGAAATGTTCACAACAGGTAAGTCTAGAGATATAGAAAGTTGCCAAGGAAACTATCATTAGAGTGAATAGACAGCCCACAGAATGGGAGAAAATATTCGCTCTCTACACATCTGATAAAGGGCTGATAACCATAATCTATCTGGAACTCAAAAAAAATCAACAAGGAGAAATCAAACAATCCCATCAACAAAAGGGCAAAGGAAATGAACAGAAACTTTTCAAAAGAAGACAGAATAATGGCCAGCAAACATAAAAAAAATGCTCAACATCTCTAATCATTAGAGAAATGCAAATCAAAACCACAATGAGATATCACCTAACTCCAGTGAGACTGGCCTCTATCAAAAAATCGAGGATGTGGAGAGACAGGAACACTCTTACACTGCTGGTGGGACTGCAAATTAGTGCAACCTCTGTGGAAAAGAATTTGGGGATGCCTCAAACGGCTAAAAATAGACATACCATTCAATCCAGCAATAGCACTATTAGGCATCTACCCAAAAGAAGACAAAACATTCTATGATAAAGACATCTGCACCCGAATGTTTATGGGAGCACAATTCACTATTGCAAGGATGTGGAAACAACCCAAGTGCCCGTCAATCTATGAGTGGATTATTAAAATTTGGTATATGTATACAATGGAATATTACTCAATTATAAGAAATGACAGCAATCTAGAATCTCTTATACTTTCCTGGATTAAACTTAAGCCCATTATCCAAAGTGAGGCAACACAAGATCAGAAGAATGGGCTCCACTTGTACTTGCCATCAAATTGGTACTAGCTGATGAACACTGGGGGGCTCACATGGCAGTAATACTCTCCACGGATTCGGAGAATGAGGGAGTAAACCCACAAGTAAAGGACATGGGGAGCATTGCAGGGGGGAAGGGCATGCCTCTAACCCTTGCTTGGGCGAGGCAAAGATGTAAAGTGTAACCTTAATGTTTGTACCCTCATAATACCCTGAAATAAAAAAAAAAAAAAGTAGACTAGTGTTTGCTTACTGGCAGTGATGGGAGAATAGGGAGACAATAATTAAAGGGTACAGACAACTTTTAATGGTGATGAAAATATTCTAAAATCTACTATGGTGGTGGTGGTACGTATCTGTAAATATAATGAAAAACATTGAATTCCACATTTTAAATTTGTGACTTTTTTTGGTATGTGAATTATATCTCAAAGCTGCTTAAAAAATTGTGGCAATTGAAAATGCTTGATACACCATTAGAATAAGAAATTATATACAAAATATGATCACTATATACATCTTTTATATAGATAGATATACATATAAACATAGTTATAGATAATATAAACATGAAACAATTCTAGACAAGAAGTCAGAAACTCTAGTTTCAATTTACTCACTAATAAAAAAGGTAGAAAACAATACCAAAATGATAATAGTTGTTGTCTTACAGTGGTGAGATGAGTGAGTAGTTTCTATTCACTTTCCTTTTTTGCAGTTTCCTAGTTTTCTTCAAAGGTATTTACATGAGAAAAAAATATTGTATTTGGAAGTCCAGGAATTCTGGAATTCAAATTCAGCCCTTGACTAAATGAAAGGAAACTTATAATTCTTCTTATAGAATTCAAATCATTGTCATAAAGAAAGAATATGCTTCCTTGAGAGTAGAGACTATGCTAACATATCTGATATATTATATCTTATATATTATATAAGATATCTTGATACAGGGATACTACCTGGTTTCTAAAACGTGAGAGAATTTCTTGATATCAGACTCGAACACATATCATCCATCAAAATATAGACTAAAAAAATTGTAAAACTCGATGGAGCAAATTTCATGAACTACAGATTTTTTCCATATAAATTGAAAAGAAGTACCTAAAAGTATTTATGTTACAATCCTGACAATACAGAGGCGTCATTAGCACAAAGTTAAGACCCTTTGGTTCACATCCCAGCTCAGCCACTTTCTAACTGTTACACTGCAGCAGTGTCTTAAGCTCTCAGTACCTTAATTTCTTCCTCGTAAAGCAGTTTAATAATATTATCTACTTGATATGGTTAGTGTGATAATTATATATGTCAGTATTAATAAAGTGCATAAAATAGTGTCTGGCACAGAGTAAGCACTGTAAAGGAGTTTGTCGAAAAAAAATTGTATAAATAGATAGACATAAATCATCGCAGAATTTATTCAGTCTCACCTATTTATCCCAAACCTCACATAGCCTAATTGCCCCCAGATAAATACAAGACAAAGTTGTAATGACAAGTCAGGACATAAAGCTTACTCTCCAAAATTATGTACTCCTTGAATTAGTGCCTTTCTCAGCGCAAACTTTACATCTTTGTTTCTCAAGGTATATATCAAAGGATTCAGGGAAGGAGTAACAATATTGTTCAACACCTGAACCACAGAATCCAGCCAAGGACTCGAGGCAGGTCGGAGATAAATGAGGACCACTGGTCCATAGAATAGCAAGATGGAAGTCAGATGGGCACTGCAGGTTGAGAAGGCTCTGCGCCTGCCTTCTGTGGAGCTGATTTTCAATATAGAGATAACAATGCGAGTATAAGAAGTGAGGATAAGAAGAAAACACATGAGCGCAACAACACCTACATTGATGAAACTCACCGTCTGTGCAAGGGAGGTGTCCGCACAGGCCAGGGGCAGCACCACTGGAATATCGCAGAAAAAATTATCCACCTCATTGGGGCCACAGTAGGGCAACTTAAAGATGAGGAATGTGAGCACAGATGCATGCAGACAGCTCCCCATCCAAGTGCCCAGAGTCATGATGGCACACACCCGATGGCTCATGATGACGGTGTATCGCAAAGGGTGGCAGATGGCAGCAAAGCGGTCGTAGGCCATCACGGTGTAGAGGAAACACTCGGCGCAACCCAGGAAATGGTAAAAGAAGAGCTGGGAGGCGCAGCCCTGGTAAGAGATGGTCCTACTTTGCCCCATCAGGCAGAGCATCATTTTGGGGGAGCTCATTGAAGGGAAAAATATGTCAAACACTGACAAGTTTCCCAGGAAGAAATACATGGGAGTGTGGAGGTTAGAGGAAGAGAGGATGGCCAGGAGAATGGGCAGATTCCCCAGCAGAGTGAGCAGGTAGGAGGCCAGAAACAAGACAAAGAGCACATTTTCCAGCCCTTTCGTGTGCGGGATGCCCATCAGGAGGAACTCAGTGACTGGAGTGTGGTTCCTCATCATCATGTCTAGTTGGTCCTGGAAGATCAGAGAATGGCCTCACTGAGACGAGTTTTCCCCCAAACCTGGTATCTTCGTAGAACCCGTTGGAAACCGACAGTAACTGTACACTGTAAAGAACTTCTAAACAGGAGCCAGTCCAATTCTGTCACTAATGTGTGACATTTGGGTAAGTAATTGATCTATTTTTCATCGGTTTCTTCAAAAGTAAAATGAAGACGTAACACTAGAGGCAGTATAGAAGACATAGAATAAACTTTATGGTTGAAAATATCTGATTTTAAATGCTAAATCTGCTACCTACTCTGTGACTTTGGATAACTGGAAAAAAAAAATCTCTAAATCTCCTCTGAATCTGTATAAACAGTGTAAGACTATCCCGTGGTTCTTGTGAAAATCAATACTTCAATGTATATAGAGTACCTAGTGTAATGTCTGCTCCTACGCACCTTTGTTAAAAAATCTATTCAACATACTAATATTGTGATTTTAATGAGCCTTTATTCCACAGTATTTTCTAGGTTGATTTGGAGCAGTTCTAGTGTGAACTGTTGATGCGACTGATTCACAAAGCTACTTTCTCCATTAGCTGGAACAACTGAAAACTGAGAATTGTCTAGTGGAAATAAAATCAAACAGAATGGAAACAATGATATTTAAAGTAGGAAATAGCAATAGATAATTACCAATATTGAAACAGACATCTTCTCTGATAGCAATTATGTCTGCACCATGATTGCATATCTGCAATCACCATTAATGTTTTAAAATTAAGCTTCATGAATCAAGAATGCCTTAAGAAAATACCAGAGTCAACTAAGTCAGTATTAGCCCAAACTCAGAGCCAATTCCCACACTCCTGCCGTCTTCCTCTAGTGCATATAACCCATTCGAAGATGAGAGAAGAAAGCACCCCAGAGAAACGTCACTTGCAGACTGAAGGGAAATACGGCTGACTTGGGCTGAAAACCGAGCCCCACATCCACCCACCCCTGTGTCCTCTGCCTTTAGATGCTGCGGAACATCTGCAGCTCTGGGGCCAGCAACGCTGAACATTGCTCTCTCTCAGACTCAGCCACGCAAGCCTGAGATTCTAGACCCAACAGTGCTTCCGGCCCCTGGGTGAAGGAGCAGCAATCACCCCTCAAGAGAGAATAAACGTCTTTAGTTTCCTCTGGGATCCTCTCCCCTCGTGGGCACTAGGAAGTGTGGCACACAGGGAGCAATTAGACTGGAGACAGTCCTCCCTTCCCTCTGTACTTGTTTTCCCCACCGTCTCTACCTCATTACTTCTTAGACTAAAATGCAATTATATAGTGGTATTTAGTTATATTCAGTTTTTAAAGCTCTCTGATTAACAAAAACTCCTGGACATGTTTTTCCTCTAATAGAGAGCCGTCCATTGAGTTCAGATATTTGAGATTGCCCAGTGATCCTGTGCTTGGAGGATTTGGGTCGAAGAAAGAGCTGGTGATTAGGAAAGCAACGCCTTAAAGAAGAGAGCCAACAATCTCATCTGACGTTGAAACAAAACAAAACACACCTGCAAATTTTTTTCCTACAGTTTGCTTTATAATCACTTTATAATCACTTCTACTACTGATAAGATTCATACCTTGTTCACTTTCTGAAAACTTTTTATATTCCTTTAAGACTGCTACTAACGTTTATTTTAGCATACTTTCATTACTGAAACTTTGTTTCATGTATACTTTAAGAATTCAGTCAGCTGCCTGCTGTGTAGAGAATGGATCAGAGTGGACACGGATAGACTAAGTAGGTCTATGAGCACATCATTTTTACTGGCCATCCAATGACACAAGCACATGGGCTTATCAAAAATGTTATGGTTAAAATCCCTTTGAGATAATCTAGAAGGCACAGAAATGATAACTATCCTGAGGTATAAGTAATCTTCACAGCATTCTTATAATTATTGTCCTTAATGCCAGAAGGAATACAGAAGAGACTCCCAGCTCCATGGTTTGGAAATAGTAATTATTAGTATTTAATAGAGATAAAAATAGTTCACTTTGAAATGGTAGTTACCACTGTGTTAAAATGTGAGGTCCTTTCTACTCTTATTTTCTCATGCCACAACTGCATATGTACATGGTTGCCTGAAGGCCATGCTATTAAGATGCTATTAAAACATCTTCCAAAATTGTCTCCTGATTGTCCACATGATCTCTAGGGTTTTGCATGTTTGCAGGCCTCTGAGTCACAGTAGTAGAGGGAAGAAGCCATGGGCATCCAGCTTGGCTTCATCTGTGCATTACCCACTCACCTTATCTAAGAACCCTAGTGTTCATTACGTGAATTAATCTGTGAAATCAGCAGCTTTAGAAATATATTTACAAATATATTTATATAGACCTTACAATGTACAAAGTGTGTTCACACTTATTGTCTCATTTAATTTACACAACAATCCTTCAAAGTTTTTATTATTTTTTTTACAGATTAAAATATGAAGCTTAGGGAGAGTCTATGATGAGTTACACTGTAACTGAGCCTATGAGTTTCCTTGAACATTAATTTGATATTTCTCTTTGTGTAATCTCTGCGACTGGACTACACATGTGCGTGACAATTGGTGAGGGATGATGGGAAAGGAAGATGCAAGGATATTTTAGTAATAGGCAAGGGACGACTGGACACTCGCTTTTTTGCATATGATTCCCCATATTCATCCCGTAGGATGAGAGAAGAAGAGAAGATACAAAAGGCACATATTCTATAGAATTTGGAAACCTGCTCAGAGAACAGCTGTTCAGTGTCATGCAGCTTCTTTATTTTAAATTGTGAGAAGGATTTGGGAAATAAGATAGAGTCACCTGCATCCTGGAAACTCAAGCTACCAAAGGGTGTGTGCCTTGCCCTAATATGGCAGTAATGTATTGGAAGCAAGAAAACATAAACAAGTTCTTTTGTCGTTGTTGTTGTTGTTTTGAGACAGGGTCTTGCTCTGTTGCCCAGGCTAGAGCACAGTGGTGTCATCATAGGTCACTGCAACCTCAAACTCCTGGGCTCAAGCGATCCTCCTGCCTCAGCCTCCCGAGTAGCTAGGACTACTGGCAGGTGCCGACACACCTGGCTAATTTTTCTATTTTTTGTAGAGATGGGGTCTTGCTGTTGCTCAGGCTGGTCTTGAACTGCTGGCCTCAAGTGGTCATCTTACCTCGACCTTCCAAAGTACTAGGATTACAGTCGCGAGCCACCATGCCAGGCCTACATAAATAAGTTCTTGAAGAGCCACGGAGAGAAGTAGATTGTGGGCTGAACAGGTTGAGAAAATGCTAACCCAGACATCTGGCCAGGGCTCTATATAATCTCTAGGCAAACATGAGAGTCTGGAGAGGGCTTTGTGAGTAGCCCAACACTAAAAAAAAGAAAACAGTCAACTTTCTCAGAGATAAGGCCATAGCTGGCCCCAGAACAAGCAACCCCAGGATGTGTGCCATCTTTGCTCCCTCCTGAGGAGAGCTGTGGGTATAAGACAGGAAGTGTACATGAGAGCGTCCAAGTGGAGAAACACAAACATTTGGGTTGTTGGCATCACCAATAGTGGCAGCACAAATGCATTATCATTTTGTACTCAAGCTTGGTGAGAGAGGCAGGCTTAGTCCAAAGGATGACCAGAGATTCAGAAAGCAGAAACAGTTTTGGGAGACCTGCCATTCTATCAGCTTTACTGAAGTGTAAAAAGAAGAAACTTCCCCCTTGGCAATCAACTTATGGTTAGATAAAAAACAGAACAAACACGCAAATGAAAACTTCATCCTAAATTATGTTCTGCACCACACTAGTGCTACAATATGTTTTAAAAAGAAGTGTGCAGTTTATCTATCATCAAATAAGTTTGGTAAATATTGTATGTTATGTAGTCCTCTAGGAGAACATCCTTCAGTTAAGAAAATGGTTTAACTCTGTGTAACTCAACATGTCTGAAATCATATGATCCTTGGCTACTTATTTCATGTAATGCCTTTTAACATTTCTCTGGAGTTAATGTTCCGCTGAACACCCTTGGAAACCTTGTTGTAGAAAATAATCATTGACCTTAACAGTAGATACCTTCTCTATAGGAAATTTTGGCGGCAGGGTCAGCCCTGGGCAAATGTATCATTAGTAAAATTGTTTTCACAACCCCAGCATCTTGTTTATGCACGTTTTTAACTGGTTTGCTTTAGAAAACCTCCCCCACGGTCTTTAGCGCTAATCTGTAAGTCTGGAGTGAAAGATTTTGACCTTTGCTAAAAGAATTTGAGACACTGGAGGGGAATGGAGAAGTGTATCTATGGTTCCTAAAATCTGTGGGTAGGTAGATGCGCACCGACTCCATCTTGTCTGAGTGCTGGAGTTTTAGTTTTCATAACACAAGATCAGTGTTGTCATAGCTAGAAATGCCTGGGCTATGAGGAATTGGAGGCAAACTGGGATTCTGCAGTCTAATTTAATTCTCTCTCTCTCCTCTCTACAGGTTTCTCGGAGGAGAATGGGCATAAGAAATCATTCCACAGTGACTGAGTTTTTCTTTCAGGATTAACTGAACAACCAGAGCTTCGGCTGCCCCTTTTCTGGCTCTTCTTAGGGATATATATTGTTACCGTGACGGGAAACCTCGGCATGATCTCCATAATTAGGCTAAATCCTCACCTTCACACCCCCATGTACTACCTCCTCGGCAGTCTGTCGTTTTTAGATTTCTGCTATTCCTCTGTCATTACCCCCCAAATGCTGGCAGGGTTTTTATGCAGAGATAAATCTATCTCTTATTCTGGATGCATGACTCAGCTGTTTTTTTTCTGTGTTTTTGTCATTTCTGAGTGCTACATGTTGGCAGCCATGGCTTATGATCGCTATGTGGCCATCTGCAGCCCACTGCTCTACAATATCATCATGTCCCCCAGGGTCTGTTCCCTGCTCGTGGCTGCTGTCTTCTCAGTAGGTTTCACCGATGCCGTGATCCATGTAGGTTGTATATTAAGGTTGTCTTTCTGTGGATCAAACATCATTAAACATTATTTCTGTGACATAGTCCCACTTATTAAACTCTCCTGTTCCAGCACTTACATTGATGAGCTTTTGCTTTTTGTCATTGGTGGATTTAACATGGTAGCCACCAGCCTAATGGTCATCATTTCATATGCTTTTATCCTCACCAGTATCCTCCGCATCCACTCTAAAGAGGGCAGGTCAAAAGCCTTTAGCACCTGCAGCTCTCACCTGACAGCTGTTCTTATATTTTATGGATCTCTAATGTATCTCAAACCTGCTTCCAGAAGTTCACTTACTCAGGAGAAAGTGTCCTCAGTATTTTACACCACTGCGATTCCCATGTTGAATCCCCTAATATACAGTCTGAGGAACAAGGAAGTGAAAAATATAATGGTAAAACTTTTAAGAAGAAAAATATCTCCATAATAAATATGCTGTTTATTAAGATGTATCTATGTAATCATAATTATGTTTGTATGTATGTCTTTATTACTTGACTCAATTAATATACATTATGTGTGCATATATTTAGTAATCTAGATATACACATAATAAAAATAATGTAAAATAATATGCATGAAAGTGAAAAGTAACAAATTTTTAAATTCAAAGTTTAATGCCATTGAACATCAATTTTTAAAAATTTTTTTTATTTCAGCATATTATGGGGGTACAAATGTTTAGGTTACATATATTCCCTTTGCCCAACCCAGTGAGAGCTTCAAGTGTGTGCATCACCCACATTGTGTGCACTGCACCCATTAGGTGTGTATATACCCATCCCCCTACCCTCATCTGCCTGACATCTGATGAATGTTATTACTATATGGGCACTTAAGTGCTGATCGGTTAATACCAATTTGATGGTGAGTACACGTGGTGCTTGTTTTTCCATTCTTGGGATACTTCACTTAGTAGAATGGGTTCCAGCTCTATCCAGGAAAATACAAGAGGTGCTATATCACCATGGTTTTCATGGGAGAGTAGAACTCCATGATATACATATACCACATTTTATTAATCCACGCGTTTATTGGTGGGCACTTGGGCTATTTCCACATCTTTGCAATTGTGAATTGTGCTGCTATAAACATTCTAGTGCAGGTATCTTTTTTATGGAATGTCTTTTGTTCTTTTGGATAGATGCCCAGGAAGGGGATTGCTGGATCAAATGGTAGTTCTACTTGGAGCTCAGTGAGGTACCTCCATATTACTTTCCACAGAGGTTGCACTAGTTTGCAGTCCCACCAGCAGTGTATGAGTGTTCTTATCTCTCCACATCCATGCCAACATTTACTGTTTTGGAACTTTTTGAGAAAGGCCATTCTCACTGGAGATAAGCGATATCTCACTGTAGTTTTGATTTGCATTTCCCTGATGATTTGCATTTCCCTGATGATATGTTTCTTGGCCATTAGTCTATCTTCTTTCAAAAAGTTTCTGTTCATGTCCCGTGCCCACTTTTTGATAGGGTTGTTTGATTTTTTTCTTGCTGATTTCCGAGTTCTATATAGATTCATGTTATCAGCCCTTTATCAGATGCATAACATGTGAATATTTTATCCCATTCTATAGGTTGTCTGTTTGCTCTCATGATAGTTTCCATGGCAGTGCAGAAGCTTTTTAATTTGATCAGGTCCCATTTATTTGTTTTCATTGTTGCTGTGATGACCTTTGGGGTCCTCTTTGTAAATTCTTTCCCTAGGCCAATGTAAGAGTTTTTCCTACATTTTCTTCTAGAATTCCTATAGTTTCATGCTTTAGGTTTAAGTCTATTATCCACCATGAGTTGACTTTGTGAGAGGTGAAAGGTGTGGATCCTGTTTCAGTCTTCTACATGTGGCTATACAGTTTTCCCAGCACCATTTATTGAATAAGGGTTTTTTTCTCCAGTGTATGTTTTCGTCTGCTTTGTCAAAGATTAGCTGGCTGTATGAGGTTGGTTTTATATCTGGTCTCTCAGTTCTGTTCCATTTGTCTATGTCTCTGTTCTTGTGCCAGTACCATGCTGTTTTAGTTTCTATAGCCTTGTAGTATAGCTTGAAGTCTGGTAAATTGATGCCTCCCAATTTATTCTTTTTGCTTAAGATTGCTTTTGCTATATAGGGTCTTCTCTGATTCCATACGAAGAATAGAATTATTTTTTCTAGATCTGTGAAAAATGATGTTGGTATTTTAACAGGGATTGCATTGAGTCTGCATATCACTTTGGGTAGTATAGACATTTTAACAATGTTGATTCTGTCGACCCATGAGCATGGTATGATTTTCCACCTGTTTACGTCTTCTGGTATTTCCTTCCTCAGTGTTTAATAGTTCTGCCTGTAGAGGTCTTTTACCTCTTAGTTAAATATATTCCTAGGCATTTTATGATCTTTGTTGCTCTTGTGAAAGGTATTCAGTCTGTCATTTGGTTCTCAGTTTGACTGTTGTCAACATGCAGGAATGCTACTGATTTGTGTACATTGATTTTGTAACCTGAGACTTTGCTGAATTTGTTTATCAATTCCGGTAGTCTCATGGCAGAATCTTTGCGGTTTTCTAGATATAAGATCATATTGTCAGCACAGAGCAATAGTTTGACCTCTTCTGCCCCCATTTAGATGCCGTTGATTTCCTTCTCTTGTATGATTGCTCTGGGTAGGATTTCCAGCACTATATTGAATAGAGGCAGTGATGGAGGGCAACCTTGTCTGGGTCCAGTTCTAAGTGGGAATGCTTTCAGTTTTTCCCTGTTCAGTATGATATTGTCTGTGGGTTTGTCATATATAGCTTGTATCATTTTTAGGTAAGTCCCATCTATGCCTATTTTGTTAAGTGGTCTTATCATAAAATGGTGTTGAATTTTGTTGAATGCTTTTTCTGCATCTACTGAGAGGATCATATTGTCTTTGTTTTTGCTTCTATCTATGTGGTGAATTACATTTATGGATTTGCATATGTTGAACCATCCTGCATCTCCGGGATGAAGCCCATTTGGTCCTGATGGATTATTTTTTGATAAGCACCTTAATTCAGTTTGCCAGGATTATGTTAAGAATTTTTGCACCTGTATTCATGAGGGATATTGGTCTGTAGTTTTCTTTTTTTGTTGTGTCCTTTCCTGGTCTTGGTATCGGAGTGATGTTGGCTTCATAAAATGTGTTGGGAAGTATTCCTTCTCGATGTTGTGGAATAATTTCTGCAGGATAAGCACCAGTTCTTCTTTGTAGCTCTGGTAAAATTCAGGTGTGAAACCATCTGGTCCAGGACTTTTTTTTCAGGAAGGTTTTTTATTGCTGCTTCAATTTCGATACTTGATAATGGTCTGTTCAGGAATTCTATTTCTTCCTGATTGAGCCTAGTGAGGCTGTGTGTTTCTAAGAATTTGTCCATGTCTTCCACATTTTCAAGTTTATGTGCATAGAGGTTATTATAGTATTCATAATGATATTTTGTATTTCCAGGGCATCAGTTGTAATTTCTCATTTTTCATTACTGATGGAGCTTATTAGAGTCCTTTCTTTTCTTCTTCTTGTCACTCTAGCAAGAGGCATGTCAATTTTGCTTTTTCAAAGACCAACTTTTTGTTTTGCTAATCTTCTGCATAGTTTTTTTTATTATCAATTTCATTTAGTTCTGTTCTGATCTTTGTTATTTCTTTTCTCCTGCTGAGTTTGGGGTCAGTTTGCTGGTCCTTTTCCAGTTCTTTGAGATGATTCATTAGATTGTTTATTTGTGATCTTTCTGTCATTGGATATAGGCATTTATGGATATAAATTGGTTACTATTTGCATGGAGAATATTCTTCAGTTCATTCACTTTCGAACTTTTTGTGATTGAGTCTCTTTTAAATATCATATAGTTAAGTATTTTTTAATTCATTCTACCAATATATACCTTTTGATTTGATAATTTAATTTATTTATATTTAAAGTAATTACTGAGAAGAAAAGACATCTCCGATTTTTGGATTTTATTTCTGTAAGTCTTACTTTTTAAGCTTCTCATTTCCATGATTACTGCTTTTTGTGTGTGTTGATTTATCACAGCACTCATTTTTTATTCTTTTTAAATTTCCTTTTGTACATATACTTTTAGATATTTCCTTAGTGGTTACAATGGGATTACAATTAGCATCTAAAATTTATAACAACTTAGGTTAAAGTGATACCAACTTACCTGGTGCCCTGTCCACAAAAGGCTCAGCACTCGCCAGCAGCAGCCATCTCTGGGCTGGTGTTAGTAGGTCTCTCCAGCAGCTCAGGAGACCACCAACAGTCTGAGATACAAGGCAGGGGAAATTTGACTGCTCCACCTTCCCTTGTCTCTGGTCTCCAAGCTTCTCAGGGGCCTTTCTCCTTCCAGTTCTCCTCAGCAACTTCCTCCCGGGGAGTCTCCTGTAGTTTCAAGCACCCTTCCTTCTGACCCTCATCCAATCTATGTTTGTCTGCTGTTTATTTGGTTTTTTTTCACTTTCTTCTAAATTCTATCTTTCTTGCACAGACACTCTAGCTGGTGGGTTTTCTTATCCGCTATCTTGCCCCCTGCTCAAGCTAGGTCATATTTATAAGAGAATTGACAGAATTGTCAATGGAATCAAATCAATACTCTTGAAACCAATCTTTATATTTACAGAAAAACTTAGCAAATCATTTTAAAAAATAACAAACTAAAGCTAAAGGTCTAATTTACACAAAAATAGAGTTTGGAAATTTGGCTTTTTTTAAATAAAAGGTTAGCTCTTTACTTAAGAAAATACCAGATTATTTATAAATTTAATGGAAAATTAAATAATAAAGAAAAAATAGAATAAAATCTAGGTGATATAGGACAAGTATTAGGATAGAATAATATTTAAAAGAAAGAAGTGGTTCTTGAGTGCTAGCAGTAAAGAACATAACAATGTATATAAATTATAAATAGACATATCAATACATACATTTAAATGCACATATACCTATTTATATATACTTATGTATATGTAATATATGTTTATTTCTATGTAACTAGAGCTACTATTTTTGATATAAATAACTCACAATCTAGATAAACAAACACTACAAAAACAAATATATGGAAAATCTCAGCAGAAAACAGAAAAGACATTGCTACCAACATGAAAGTCATGGGAGAATTTTTGAAAGGCAAAAGAAATGTTTATTCTTAATAATAATTAAAAATGCATATTAAAATTAGATTTTTAGAAAACTCAATTGAAAATGATGTAAAAATCGACAATATTTATTGGTGGCAAGGATGTAATGAGACTGGATATCTCACATACATCTAAATTATATAAATTTTCTCAAAATCAATATATACAAAGCATTCAGTAGAATTTACTATTTCTGAGGAATGTATCTAAGGCATCAACAAATTTGACAATTTTGTGCAGCATATAATTTACCTTATTAATATAGATCAAATATACACTATTTAAATAACCTTTAAAATCTTCAACAAGAGCAATTGTGCGAAAAGCAATTAGTAGAGAACAATAAAGTCAAATTGAGGTGTAGGTTTGCTGTAGTTGGCTGGACTCTTTCTTTCTCAGTGCATCCTTTCGGATTTAAATCTTTAATCCATATAGTAGTAGTTTGCTATGGTTATAAAAAAATTTTGGAGTTAAATAATTAAAAATTTAATCTTTGAATTATGGGGCCGTGATGTTATGATGAGGGAGAGCAGTTAATTTATCCTACAGGGGAATCTTACTTGAGTCATTGCCCTTTTAGGCCCTGGTCCTGGGTGTGCTCCCCAGTGACACTTGGCTTTAGAGAGCTCAGAGATTCACCTGCCCCAGGACTGGCATTTACCTCCTAGTCTGTTAATGATCTTTTTGCACTAGAACTCACCAACTTCAACTCCCCAAGTCCCTCTCAAGGGCCCAATGGAATCTTCAAAGTCTTAAATATATTTTGACCTGCATTTATAAATTTATGATTGCTACAGGAATATCTTAAAAGAGAAGCTCCAGGTGAGTGAACCACAACTATTTCATGTATTTCTTAAGCTTTTTCTCATTTATTTGGCCAGAGACTGGAGACACTGGCCAAATGCGTGTCATCATGTGTCAGGTGATTTGGACCAGAAGGGGCTTCAGGTGATAGAACCTTGAGGAAACGATAATCTAGATTTGATGGACTTGGGAGGGGATAAAAGTGGAGAGGATCTAGTTGATAATGATGCAGTTGAAGGAGCTTGTTAGTTTTCACAAAGACTGAAGGATCTTCAACAGTGGGACTTAACTACCAGAGGAGAAGTGGGGAAAGTCACCAGAGTGCGCACTGACACAAGTGTGGTAGTGCAAGTGTGCCAACAAGCAGAGAATTTCGGCAAACCAGAAAGTCCTTCCTACTTGGTTAGTATAACAAAATTCTATCAGTTCTCATACAGAAGCCAAAATTGAGCTGCCCATTAAGTGGTTAAGAGTCAGTGCCCTTCACCAAGTCAGTCCACCTTGAAGGAGACCAGGTATTCCCTGCAACAACAGCATAGAAAGTGCTGTGAGTATTCTTCCCGGCCTTCCCCAGACGGACCTATGTTCTTTCCACGGAGTAACTGGTCAAGGAAGATACCCAGACCGTGGTTAGTTTATTGCTCTCTGGCTTTTTAAAAGTAATAAATGGATTCTGCACCCAGTCCACCTTAGCAGAATGTCAAATTAGTCTGCAATTGTTTCCTACTTTTGGAGTGTGAAGTTGGAATTGATGTTCTTAGCAACTCAGAGAATCTCCACGTTGTCTCCTTGATCGTGGTGCTATTTCCATAGTAGGAGCTACTTCGATAGGAAGGGCCATGTGGAAGTCTCTGGGTCTCCTACTTCCAGTAAAAGAGTCATAAAAACTACTGCATCTTTAAAGAGTCTCATGAAGTTTAAGACCACCATCAAGGACCTGAAACATTCAGGTTGGAAATTTCTCTCACTGAGTCTCCATTTAACTCAGCGTGATAGGTGAAGAATGACAGGGAACCACAGTTTAACCAAGAAGTTACTAATATCGTAGCTCCTGATCCAGATGTGCTCTTATTAGAATATATTAGCACAGTGATGTCAACTAATAAATGCTTTTAATATGTCAAAGCTTCCAAATGCAAAATCTGTAAGTAATTTCTACATACAAAATACCTGCATATGTATGTATACATACGCACATGCACACATAATTACATATATTTATATAATGATGGTAAAGCAAAATATATCTAACCAAATTCAGTTGAGGAATAAAATGTTAAAAAGTCACTGGAATAGCCTTTCTTCTTTTCTCCTATGATATTCTCTTCTCTCCCTACCAGAAATAATAACTATTCTGAAATATCTGTTAACCTTTACCTTAATTTCATTATACGTTTATTAACTCTGTGTTCATTCTTGTCTTTGAACTTTATATGGATGGAATCATACAGCAGTTCTTCTACCTAAAAATTATATTTTTGGAAATCATTGATTTTGATGTCTGTAGCTGTAGCTTATTTGCTTTTTATTTGATAGCTATTGTATGAATAACACACATTTTCTCTCTCTTTCATTTTTTCTTTTCTCTCTCTTCTTTCACATTGTTCTTTCTTTCTCCAGATATTTGAATGTTAACAGGTTTTTGCTATACACAAGCAGAACTTTGATGTCTGTAGCTGTAGCTTATTTGCTTTTATTTGATAGCCATTGTATGAATAACACACATTTTCTCTCTCTTTCATTTTTTTCTTTTCTCTCTCTTCTTTCACATTGTTCTTTCTTTCTCCAGATATTTGAATGTTAACAGGTTTTTGCTATACACAAGCAGAACTGCTAAGCATATGTTTTACATGCTACAAAGTGCATATGTGCAAAATTTATGTGGGTCCCTGAAAAGGAGCTACTTGACCATGAGGTATACATATCTGTAACTGTGTTGAAGACCAGGTGCTTGTGCCAATTTTCACATTAATTGGGAGCATCAGAAGCTCTTTTGGTCCACATCTTTTCCAGCACTTGGTATATTCAGATTTTACAAATTTTCCCCCTAATGGTGAAAGTATGAAATTATATCTTATCACAGTTTTAATATGCATTTCCAAGAGCGTACTTTCATTGGTTTGTATCAAATACTAGATGCTCTCCCATTCACTCTAACAAATAGAGAATACGGATGGGATCTAGGCTTGGCCAATAGACATATCAACCTAGACTGTGACTGTGAAGCAAGGGACAATAGGCACGTGTAAGAGAGAATTAATTCAGATGATGGCAGAGACAGCGTTAGCAACACAGAGTTTCCAAAGTCAGCGCTGAAAGCAGACTCGCAGCACTTTCAGGGTTCACACCCATGGCGGTGGTGGCGGGAGCACCCTGTGGTGTCGAGCAGTCCACGGAAACAGCAGTGGAACCCTCATCAGATATTAATCAGGTATGACTTTGCGATAATTCTGCCTGGCCTTCTGTGCTTCTACTTACTGCACAAGTTTGGTTCTTTGTCATTTGGGGCTACATATTACATGGGCATGTGTGTGTAGTGGGTATTTTAAAGGAAATACGCATTTTTATTTAGCTGGTATTTTTCAACTACAATATATACTATGGCCATCTTAACAGATTGATAGATCAACCCAATTCTTTTATTTTCTGATTTCTTTATGCATACACTAAAACAAATAATTTTAAAGTATAGCCATCTGTTGCTTAATGATGGAGATATGTTCTGAGGTGCCCTTAGGTGATTTTGTCATTGTGTAAACATCATAGAGTGTACTTACACAAACATAGATGGCATAGCCTGCTACACAGCTAAGCTGTATGGTTAGCCTATTACTTCTAGGCTAAAAACCCGTACAGGATGTTACTATAGGCAATTGCATCACAGTGGTAAGTATTTGTATATCTAAACATATCTAAACTAGAAAAGATACACAAAAAAATGCAGTATAAAAGATAAAATAAATGGTACACCTGTATAGGGCACTTACCATGAATGGAGCTTGTAGGACTGGAAGTTGCTCTGGGCGAGTCAGTGAGTGAGTGGTGAGTGAATATGAAGACCTAGGACATTACTGCTCACTACAGAAGATTTTATGATCACCATACACTTAGGATACACTAAATTTATTTCAAACATTTTCTTTTAGTAATAATAAATCAAGCTTAGCTTACTTTATAAACTTAACTTTTTTAAAAAATCTTACTCTTTTGTAGTAACAGTTAGCTTTAAGCACAAGAAAATTTTACGGCTGTACAAAAATATTTTCTTTCTTTATATACTTATTCTCGGGCTTTTTGCCATTTTTAAATTTATTTATTTGATTTTCTACTTTTTAACCTGTTTTTGTTAAAAACTAATTCACAAACACACAGGGCCTACACGGGGTCAGGATTATCAATATCACTGTCTTCTACCTCTACATCCTGTCTCGCTGGAAGGTCTTTGGGGCAATAACACACACGGAGCTGTCGTCTCCTAAAATAACAATGCCTTCTTCTAGAATATCTCCTGAAGGACCTGCCTGAGGCTGTTTTACAGTCAATTATTTTTAAGTAAATAGAAGGAGTACACTCTAAAATAACAGTAGAGATAACACCATTGTACTCTACCCAGGGTGACAGAGAGAGAACCTGTCTCAAAAATAATAATAATAAAATAACAATAGAAAATATAGTCAAGTAAATACATAAGTCAGTAGCATAGTTGTTTATTGCCATAAAATGTTATGTACTGTACATATTGTATGTGCTAGACTTTTCTATGACTGGCAGCCCAGTAGGTTTGTTTACAGCAGCATCACCCCAAACACACGAGGGATGCATTAAGCTACAATGTTTCAATAGATAACACATCACTAGGCCACTGGGATTTTTCAGCTCCGTTACAATCATATGGGACTACTGTAATACATGCAGACTATTGTTGACTGACCAAACGTTATCGTGCAGCCTACGACTGTAGTTGGATTATATCATAGAGACTACTTTATTATTTTTGTCATTTTAAACATTTCTGACTGTTTTTCATCACCATCACCCCTCAGCTCTAATTACCTGATTTATAATCTTCTGCCCCTTTCTCTGTACTCATAAAATATGTAAATTGTCATTGTTTGCTTTAGAAAAATGGCAAAACATTAACCTTACTTCTGTGCTTGTTTATCTCCCGCTACTGAAAGTATCTCCTGAAAACCCTTCAAAGTTAACTGATGTTGTTATAATTCAATCTTTTTTAAACAGCTACTTAATATTTCATGA
>RJWJ010010100.1:36396-48133 GCA_004363605.1 Indri indri | reverse complement strand
AATGGGATTGCTGGATCAAATGGTAATTCTACTTGCATCTCTTTAAGGTATCTCCATATGGCTTTCCACAGAGGTTGCACTAGTTTGCAGTCCCACCAGCAGTGTATGAGTGTTCCTATCTCTCCGCATCCACGCCAACATTTATTGTTTGGGGACTTTTTGATAAAGTCCAGTCTCACTGGAGAGAAGTGATATCTCATTGTGGTTTTGATTTGCATTTCCCTGATGATTAGAGATGTTGAGCATTTTTTCATATGTTTTTTGGCCATTATTCTGTCTTCTTTTGAAAAGTTTCTGTTCATATCCTTTGCCCACTTTTTGATAGGATTGTTTGATTTTTTCTTGCTAATTTTCCTGAGTTCTAAGTAGATTCTAGTTATCAGCCCTTTATCAGATTTGTAGCATGCAAAAATTTTCTCCCATTCTGTAGGTTGTCTGTTTAGCAATCTCTTTCTTTATTGTTTAATGCTTTGGGGTTTAAGAAATTCTTCCCTAAATCTGTGGTCATAAAAGATATTTTCCAATAATGCAGTTTTGCCTTTCGCATTTAGGTCTATAATCCATCTGAATTGACATTTGAGTATGGTGTGATATAGAGGTACAATTTGACTTTTTTTCTATTTAAATACTGATTGACCCTCTGCCATTTATTAAAAAGAGTATCTTTTAACCATTGGTTTGTAGTGACACTTCCTTACATGGCAAATGTTCATACATGTGTAGCTTTGTTTCTGGGCTTGCTATTCTGTTCCATTCATCTAGAACCTTAAGTACAGTAATGGAGACTGGTGGCATGCTTGTCTTGTTCCTAACCTCCGTTCACCATTAAGTATAATGTTTGATGTAGGATTTAAGTACAGATATCGACATAGATATTTAAGAAAATTCACTCCTTCTAGTTTAAGTTACCAAAATGAACTGGAATTTTATCACAAACTTTCCTGTCTATTGAGATAATCATATTTTTTTCTGCTTTTAATCTGTTACATAGAAGACTATATTAATCTCTAATGTTAAGCCAATTCTGTATTCTTAGATTTTTCACCTGACTTAGTCATAATGCATTACTTTATTTATAAAAAGACATTGTTAATATCATTAAGGATTTTTGTAACGTATATCCATGAATAAGTTGGAAAAATTAAAGGACAATTTCTTTCTTTGAATTTCATAACAAGGTTATACTAATACTAGTGTTTTTCCCACCCCTTTCCCCACACCCATTCTCTGAAGCTGTTGTGGAAGACTGGAGTTATTTCTTCCTTTGATGTTTGGCAGAGCTCACTGATGGTATCTACCTGGATCTGGAACTTCCTAATTCAATTTCCTAATGGTTATTAGGACTACTCAGGCATTCCATTTCTTTTAAAAACTATTTTAGTAAATAATATTTATTAAGAATTTGTCTATTTCATTTGGATTTTGCATATATCCACATACAAAAGTTCACAATATTCTCTTATATGTTTAATATGTGCTCCATCTATAGTTACATCCCTTTTTCATTACTGATAATGGTTCACTGTGCCTTCTCTCTTTTTCCTTATCTTACCAAAGGTTTGTCTATTTTATTAGTCTTTTTCGAAGAATCAATTTTGGGCTTTATTGATCCTTTCTAGTGTGTGTATTTTTGTATTTCATTAATTCCTACTTAGCTTTATTATATTCTTTTTCCTTCTTTTAGTTTTTTTTTTTTTTTTTTTGAACTTAAGGATTCTTAGCTTACTAACTTCAAGTTGCTTTTCTGTTTCTAAAATATGCATTTAAGGCTACACACTTTCCTCTAGTCACTATTTTAGCTATATTCCACAAGTTTTGAAATGCGATGTTTTCATAATTATTCAGGTCAAGTATTTTTTGAATTCCCATTTTGATTTCTTCTTTGATTCATGGGGCATTTAGAAGTATATTTCTGAATTTCAAACAAAGGAATTTTCTATAGATCTTTTTGTTATAGATTTCTAACATAAATAAGGTCAGATAATATGTTCTGAATAATTTCAATAATTTAGAATTTGTTGAAACTTACCTTACAGCACAGCGTATGGTTAATTTTTATAAATATACCATATGTATTAGACAAGAAGGTATATTCTACAATTGTGTTATAAAGTTCTATATATGTCCATCAACACAAATTAACAGAGTTCAATTTTGACATTATTTACTGATTTTGTCCTCTTTTTTCCCCCTCAATTACAGAGAGAAGAATGTAAGTACCAACTTATCTAGTTTCCATATAGTTTTCTGTAAAATTTGCTTATATATTTTGAGGGTATATAATTTACTCATGCTTTTTGCCTCAAAATCTATTTTGTCTGATATCAGTAGATTCAGGAACTTTCTTCTCAGCAGTGTTTGTAGTGGTTTTCATTTTCCCCCATTCTCCCCCCCACCCCCCAACTTTTCTTTAATCTTTTATATTTAGATATGTCTCTTACAGAGAGACACAACCTAAACCTAATCGTTAGCTCACTAACACTTAACATAATTGCTGACTTATCCAGGTTTATATTTATCATCTTATTTTGAGTTTTCCATTTGTTCCTCTTATACTTTATTGGTCTTAGCATCAATATGCATTACATTTTCCCATACAGTCTTTGCTTTTTATTTCTTCTTACAACCTAGACCTCCAACTGAAGCCACTCTCTTTTTGCCTGAAGTATACCTGTTAGATTTTCCTTTAGTGAAGGAGTCCTGGCAGTAATACTCTCCATTGTTTGTCGGAAATATGTTTATTTTGCTTTCATTCTTGAAGAATTTTTTTAAAAGAGACATAGAATTTTACATAGGCAATTATTTCTTTTTAGGACACTGACAACATCCTTCTAGTACCTTTTGGCTTCTACTGTTTCATTTGAAAAGTCAAACTCGAGTCAGTTTAACTGTCACACATGTGAAGGAAATCTGGGGTTGTTTTCCCCCTCTGTCTTTGATGTTCTTAACTTTTACTACGACATGTTTGTGGGCAAGTAAGTGTCTTTTTACTTATGCTGTTTGGAATTCATTTGGCTTCTTGAGAATCTGTGGATTGGCATCTTTCATCAGTTCTAGAAAAGTATTAGCCAATATACTTAAAGATTGTTTTTGTCCCATTTTCTCTATTTCTTGTATTTATGACTGGAAAAAAATACATGACAGATCTTTTCCCTTTATTCACCATGTCTCAATCTCTCTTCTCTACTTTTCATCTTTTTTCTCTCTCTGCCACATCCTTAATAATTTCTTCTGACCTATTGTCCTCTTCTGGTTCTATCTTTGTCTGTATGTCCGATCTATTATAAGTATGTCCACTGAATTTTTAATTTTGGTTATTGTGTTTCATTTCATTTCTAAAATTTCTGTCCTATTATTTCTCATAACTGTGAGCTATTTTTTATGATTTCCTGTTTTTTAAGTTCTCATTTTGAAGTTTGTCTTTATTTTTTAAAACAGAGTCCATATTTGATCATTCTAATATCTGAAAAGCCTCACAGGCCTTTTTCTTGTTGTCTGTTGTTTCAGTTATTTCGCATTCATGTTTTATTTTCTTATACATCTGATTACTTTTGATTTGTGTACTGACCACTGACTTTGAAAATTTATTTGTAGTAATAATTTGAGGCCCAGAATGAAAAAGCCTTTCTCCAAAATATTCTGTTTCTTATTTAACTCACATAATCCACAGGAGTATCTTTCAGGTATTTTATTTTATTGAAGCCAAATACCTTCCAAACGGCCACTAAGTAGCTAAGTCAGGATTTGAAACCAGGCAGTCTAGCTCCATTTTCACTCTGCAACATACATTCAGGCTGACTCCTACATTTTCTGTGTAGAGAAGCCTATAATAATAGCAGATATTCAGAAAATGAACATTTAGAATGATAGATGGCAAACCAATCAACTAAAAAATAACAACGATTTCATCTCATAAATATAGTGTACCAGTTACGTACATTGCACTAAATGTCAGGGATTAAAAACATGAAAAAACATTGCTCCCTATCATTCCTTCTTTTAAAAAGGTTACTGTTTATAAAGAAGCCAGGTATTCAAACAAAAATAATACAGTAAGATAACTGCTTATAAAGAAGAGGGTGGGATTAAGAGAACAAGATGTGGAGTCAGACTACCTGAGTTTAAACATAGGCACTACCATTCACTAGTTGTACGACCCTGGGCAAGCTACATAAGCTAGTGGTTCAGTTTCCCTACAGGGCAAATGCATGAAATGATACAGTATTAAAGTTTGAAGCAAGAAAGTGCTATAATATTCTTTCACAAGGAGAGAAAATTTAATACTTTTTGGAAATGCTTTTAACCATCAAAACAAATTAAAAAAAGAATTTCCTAGTTATAGCTCCACTAACCAAAACAAAAAACAAACAAAAAAATTAGTGACATTTAACTTGGTTTTAAAAAATAGTCTGTCATATTTTTCTTTTAATCTTTTCATTTGGGGAGTAGTCACGGACTCACAATAATTCCAACGACTATAACTCTTCCATCAAGTAATTATATAACCATGGCAAAGTTCTTTAACTTCCAAGGGCTTCAGTTTCTCATCTACAAATAAATTGTACATTAGATGATCTCTTGTATAAGGACATAGGGATTACTTTCCCTGCTAGTGCAATGGAATATTATCCTGGAATAAATTAGCATTCTACCCATAACTTCTAATTTGTTAACAAAATACAAGTACTATCATCCTTGATGAGGCGTAACATTTTTATATACTTCAGTAATAAACCTGGTTCATTAATGTCTAGATATAACAAAGCAAATTTTATGCTGCTTCAGTCTTGTTAAAATGAGATTATATATACGTTTCTACAAATGTAGATTTAATTGGTATCTATGAAATAAATATAGAATTAACACATTAATTATAATTGACATAGCCAAGAACCAAGAAATTGTACGGAAAAAAATCTGATAGGTTAAAATATACTAAAGAAGAATCTATCTATGTACTAAAGCTCACAGGTGTCCACAGATGTTCTTTCTATTTGCTCAAAGTTTATTTACTTCAATTTTTAGGTACTGTTCTAGAGATTGCTAAAATGAGCATATCTAGAAGTAGCAGCTGAGATTAAGAGGAAGGACAGGTAATCAGACATGGCTTAAACAAAACAAAACAAAAAACGCATTGCATCATGGTGTCACTATGAGTAAATGGGCAGGGGTGCCACTTTTCTATAATAGTTCATCATAAAAAAGCTATAACAACATATTTCTTAAGATGGAAGTAACGAAAAAAATTTTTGCTAAGGAAAACTAAAATGAAAAAAGGGTGTGTTCAAAGTGATAAGATAAAGATATCTTTAAATATAACTAATACATCACTTGAGGCCAGGCGTTTGATACCAGCCAGGGCAACACAGTGAGACCCTGTCACTACAAAGAAATTAAAAAATTAATTAGCCAGGCATGGTGGCATGCACCTGTGGTTCCAGCTACTTCGGAGGCTGAGGGAGGACCGCTTGAGTCTAGGAGTTCAAGGCTACAGTGAGCTATGATCACGCCACTGCACTCTAGCCTGGGTGAAAAGAGCAAGACTCTGTCTCTTAAAAAAACAAACAAAGAAACAAAAAATCACTAATGTAGAACAAATCTTTCCTTCTCTAATGATGTAAGATAGTAAATACATCTAAAATAACTTTTTCACTGTAGCAATGGACTATCTGAGAAAAAATCAGATGCACTTTTCACTTTTGACTTAAATATATAACAAAAAGCAACTTCTTTTAAGTACTTAATTCCATTCTACTTCTTAGCTGATAAAACAAAGCATATATTTTTGAGAGCTTTTTATCATAGCTGGTTGTATTAAGGAGAATATGGAGTCATTCTGATGAATATGATTTTCCGTATTTCAAGAATTAGCAAAGAAAGCAAACTATTTACTTTTCTATCAAAACAAACCCACCCAAGATGACCTTCAATATATTCTTTTGACAAGATAAACTGACAATTTTATCTTGAATTGCCTAATTAATACTAAACTTTTAAAAAGAAGTTTTTTATTGTTTATCAAGGTCTCGTGATTATGCTTTAATACTAAGTAGACTTGTGGCATGAAGGTCAGCAAACTGCATGTGCTAGCAAGCTTGTTGTCTTAGAAAATACAAATAAGGCAACAGATAAATAGAGAAATGGAACTAGGTCTCATTATAAAAGCAAAGAGAATATTTAACAATAAAAAATTTCAATATGTTGTATCTGCAAAGCCATTTCTAATAATGGCAAACACTAAAATTTACACCATTCAAAACATAAGAAAGAACCATGATAGTAACTGTGCTACCTTAAGGAGACTAAATACGGATTATGAATGCTATTTAAAGCTTATGCTACTTAGGCACAGTTCAGGACTATGATTTCCAATTCTTTTGTGAAACATTGGAAGAAAAGATATCAGTAAATTTATAATAATTTATTTAATCGCCCAGGTGAACACTTTCTATAAGGCGCTTTACTATTTCAAAGGAATGTATATACCACCTATAAGCATAAATAGTCACAAAAAGTCAGGAATAAAGGTTAGTGTGAAAATAAGAAATTTAATTCAAATTCAACAAAATATTAAGTGTCAGAAAAAAGATGTAGGTGGTTAAAGCAAGTGCCAGTTTTAGTCAATATTTCTTTGCCATGAGTATTAAATATTTTTAAAGAAAAATATAACCTTAAAGAGTAAATATAATTATGTAGCAGTTTAAAAATCCAAAAGGAAAACAAAAGATTATGCATATTTAAAAACATCCAAATATTTGTCACAATTTCAAACAATAAAAGAGCAAGTTGTATCTACATCTCATTGGCCAATTGTATAGTGCCCAAATCATAGCTGTCAAATGCCCTAATTTCATGTAATAAATATTACCTTAAAAATTGTGACATTTTCTTAGCAAAAATTAATTGTACATAAACACGTCTACAACAAGAAGAATGATATTTCAAAAATTATACTTCGGCAGAAAACTTCACTTTAGTGAAGCGTTGAGATAAAAGCTAAGATAATAAAGTAGTAAGATCAAGGTTGATATTAGACATCAATTTTAATATAGTTATTATTTTGCAGAAAATAGCCAAATATCTATGTTAAATATCTGGGTTTCATTTGGTAAAACCTCAGAGCAATATGTTTATTTATAGAATTTTGCATTTCTTTCAAGTCCAGAAAGGCTTTAATTTTATTAAAAGGTCATATTTATTTCTATGATTAAAGCAAAAATTTATGCCGTAAACACTCAAGATTCCTACTTTAATGAATCATTCATTAGTTCTCAAGTTTTAGCTGAAGAGACTGTGAGAAAAAATATGGAAAAGCCAAGCCGTTTAGCAGCAGTTACTGAAACCAAAGCTTTCACTATAGAATTGTCTGGTTTAAATGAAAGCAGCTTTAAGATGTTAAAATGCCTGGTTTATTTTAATGAGAAGTCTTCAAGAAATTTAGACAAGAATGCAAGATTAAACAAACAAACCTGGCAACGAAGGAGAAAGTTCATTGTATCCTCCAAATGAAGCATTCCGGACAAGCTTTCGGCCATCAGTTCGTGGAGGAAATAAAACAGGCGAAACCCCAGTATACGAAGAAAATCTACGTTGCTGTGAGCTCTCTTCTTTCATGGCTTAGGAGATCTCTTTAATGTATATGCTCACCCAGAGGCTAATTAGACCAATATGGCAAAGACAGGCTTTTCTCTCACAGCGAAATGTAGCAAAACCCACCAGCACAAACAAAGGACACACACATTTAACAGCAAAGGAGAAGGACCAGAGACTGTCAAATCAGCAATAAACAGATAGAGAAAGACACTGACAGAGAAGGCATTAAGCCATGCTGCTGATTTTTTTTTTAATGAACTGATAAACAGAAAGGCTTTTCCACTTATGTTTTACCTTTTTATCAAACCAGTAATGCCCTGCAGTGAATTGCTGTTTTAGGAAAACAAAGCAAGATCAATAGTAAGCAATTCAAGATGAAGAAGTAACGTCATTTTGTCTTCTTTTCTCAAAAATGGAACCCTTTTATCACATCCATTATGTTTTTGTAGTATCTGTCCACAATTCCCACCTCTTCTGACTCTTTCCTTTCCAGCTTTTGCTTACTTCAAAAATGGATATAAACATAACACTTTTTATCTTCCCCAAAGCTTCTAGATTTATATCTAATCTACTGCTTGCCTCAGCCATGATTAAAAATTCATAACAAAGATATTCTTTCAAGTACAATTCTGATGGATTCCAACAGTTAAAGCAAAGAACATTTAAGTTTTACCTCTAGCAGAGATATGAGTCATTAAGACAGTGTTAATGCAAGCCAATCAACAAAGAAGATTAAAATAACACCATAAACTGTATGCTCTAACACATGTTCCCTTAAAACAGATATGAGCTGCTACAGTACCTGTTCATTATATTGAAACTTTTCAAAATACATAATCTACCAGTAAGTATTTTCAACTTCAAACTTACCTATTTTTTAAAAAAAAGCAACTTAATTATCATAGTAACAAATGGAAATACCTTTCTTTACTATGGTTGAAACTAAGTGACTGGTATGATCCCCCCACATCACTAAATCTAACAGGTACTTTCCTATTTCCAAAATGATATACTATACATCTCTTTATACCAAAGAGATATTAAATTCTGAAAAGATATTAAATTGCAAAGAATTTAAAATTCCAAAGAATTCTTTAATTATATTAAAATCCATTTACCTTATTCTACCTAAATTCAAATTAAAAAGCTCTATTCAAGTGCTCTTTATATGTCTTATACTGATTTTTCTAATCACAATTCTTAACTTTCAACCTGAAAGTACACCCACTTACCCAGATGACAACTAATTCAGTTACAACTTAGTGGTTCATTTTTATAGATACCTTACAATAAGATCTCGGTTTCCTTCCTCACTATGCATATATTAATACTTCAAGGCTGGTTCTCTATTCATACAAAATGACATCCCATATAATCTAAAACTATTTCTCTTTACTAGAAAATACACTTTAAAAAAATTCGATTTCTTATACATAATGTATTCTTTCTTGGGCAAAGGAGTATCTTTCTTCTGAAATTCCCTAATATTAAAAAAGAACTAACTATAAAATTTCATTTCCACTTTGTCACTGAAGAGACCAACTACATATATTATCTCTGATCTACTGGCTCTTTTCATATTAAAATGTTAGACATCCAGAGGCAAATACCATAAAAGGTCATAAGACTCTCTAAAATCTGCTGTATGACTGCAGAAAATGTCCAGCCTTAGGTTCTTTCTATACAGCTAAAAGATTAGGACTGGAGAAGGTATCTTACTGTATTATTATAACAAATTAGTTGTGTGGACAAGTTCCAGACCATTTCTATTTTAAAAAAAGATGAATGGCAAACATGGCTGGTATTTTCAAATAATCTCATTTGGTACTTGGAAAGCCCATTTAAATTACATAAAGTTCCATATGCATACTCATGATAAAATATGTTGGATTAAATTACAATGAAAATACTATAAGAGCTATATGTATTATCTTAAATCCCAAATAGATCTAGGCTTTAAGATTTTATTAATAAAATCCTTAAAACAGGAAAAAGAGATGGAGAAAGATCAAGACATTAAAAGTAAAAATCAACCAACAAGAATTTTAAAAAGTGCTATGTTCAAACACATAGAGAATCACTACTCTATAAAATGAACTAAACATCTGAAAATTATACTACACAAATTCAGCAGTAAGTGTCCCTACAAAACATACAATTCAAATAAGAATATAGTTAACACTCTGGAACAGCTCAGACTTAGTAAACAAGTCTATTAGTAACCTGAAAATGACATATAAATTGAGATGAGAGATAATAACGTTTGTTTTAAAACAGAAAACACAACAGTAAGGCTCTCTGTCAATTTCCATCCTCTAATAGAGCAAGGTAGTTTCTTAGCTGTAGTTAGTAAAATCTCATTGGTGACTATATAGCTTGAAAATTATACAAAGCAATCTTACTATCCTACATTTTCTCAGAAAATATCTCTGCAGATTCTCCATTACCAGCATTAAATAAGTTCTCAACATAAAAGCACATGTACATACACATACTTGTCCATATATCCATATTCACTGCAAGAAGTGTAAGACAGTACTTCCCTCTGGATAAAAAAAGTTCTTTATAACGTCATATATACATATATATTTATAAAAGCATTCAATAAAATCTTAGTGAGCACCAACTATGTGTTAGGAACTATGTTAGGCACAAGAGAGCTGTGAATATAATAGTCCCTAGTTTCTGCTTTTATTGAGCTTTTAGTATGTGTAAGTATATTCATTTTAAGTTGACTGAAAGTCTATTCCCACAAAGTAACTGTTAAATGACGTGCTTTGATTTCTAATACAGTTCACAAAAATCTACTTAACTGAAAATCTACTAAACTAATAGCACCTTTGATGTAGCCATCACAATATTACCTCGTAATTACAGAGTAAATATATTTCCCTAAGTGTTTTTCATGTATTTTCTCAACAGATTCAAAAAACAATGTGACATACAAAAGGAATATCCTTGTTTTATAGATAAGGTAATCAGCTGAGAAAGACAACTTTGAGGTCACACAGTATATGAGCAATAGAGCCAAGATTAGAATCCAGCCATGGAAATAGTGTCTACTTTTCCTCTCCTTTCCCTAAGTCAGCCAACACAAATGTCAGCATCAAGCATTTTTTGGTAAGGTGAGACACAAAGGCAAGGGATAAAACAGATAGTACCTGCTGTGAGTTGGCTTTCAATCTCACTCTATCATAGTCTGGAGGGAGTCCTGCCTTCCCAGGGACCCACCTAGCAGAAACCATGCCTATTGGCAGTTCTGGTAACAGGCCCACTGACTTTGGGCCCAACCACAGCTCCTGAAATAGCCCCAGGACCCAGCTCCAGCCCTGCTCTAGACCAGAGCCTCACAGACAGTCCTGCCTGCCCAGTGACCAGCCAAAGAATCCAGTGAAGGCATATCCCTCATAACAGACCTACCATCTGCAGAACTGACTTAGGCCCTGGAAGTAGCCCCATAACATGGCTCTAGCCGTGCTCAACTATCTGCCCAAGAACCAGGCAGGAACCACACCCATCCACATCCCCAGTCCACTAAGCACAGACCTGACTATGCAGTAGCAGCAACATGACCCAGCTCCAGTCCTGCTCAATCAACATGACAGAGGCAGTACTATGGGTCCCAGAGAATAAAAGGTTTTTACCTGATGAATCTATAAAGACTGAAGGAGGCATCTGCTCCTTCAAATGCAGGCACCAACACAAGTCTACATGAATTACAAACAATCAGAGAAGCAGGACATCACCAAATGAAACAAATAAAGCTCTAGTAACTGATCTTAAAGAAATGGATATTATGAATTGCTTCACAAAGAATTCAAAATGATTGTCTGAAGAAAGCTCAATGAGGTATAAGAGAACACAGAAAACCTAACAAAATCAGGAAAACAATGTATGAACAAAATGAGAAGTTTCATAAAGAGATAGAAACCAGGGCCGGGCGCAGTGGCTCACGCCTGTAATCCTAGCACTCTGGGAGGCCGAGGCGGGCGGATCGTTCTGAGCTCAGGAGTTCGAGACCAGCCTGAGCAAGAGCGAGACCCCGTCTCTACCAAAAATAGAAAGAAAATTAATTGGACAGCTAAAAATATATATAGAAAAAATTAGCCGGGCATGGTGGCACATGCCTGTAATCCCAGCTACT
>RJWJ010010100.1:0-30041 GCA_004363605.1 Indri indri | reverse complement strand
TCTGTGAAATATCTATTCGTGTCTTTTGGACATCTTTCTGGTGGACTTTCATCTTTTTGGTTAATCCATAGGAGTACTTTACTTTCTCTGGATATTAACCCTTTTTCAGTTACATGCACTGCAATTCATTTCTTCCTCTTTTAATGAACAGTTGTTCTTAATTTTAATGAGGTAGAATCTGTCAGTCTTTTCAGTTTCCTTTTATTATTATTATTTTTTTTGGTCTTGTTGAAATCCTTCCTTCCTTACTCCAAGGTTATAAAAATTTTAATATTGTTAGTTTTTAAAGTTTTATCTTTCAAATTTACTTCATTTGGAATTGATTTTGTGTACGGTGGGAGGGAGAGATCTGTTTCATTTTTTTCTCATATGGATAACTAATTTCACCAAACTATTGAGTAATATGTCATATATCGAATTTCCATATACGCTTTGATCTGTTTCTAAGTCTCTGTTGTCTTTCCTTGTTCTCTATTTCAGCACCAGTATCTGCTATCTTATTTACTATAGCATTATAGTAAGTACTAAGTAACTGGTAAAGAAAATCTCCACACGCCCTTGCCTGGTTCTGCTTCTTTAGGCATGTCCTGACCCTTCTCTGCCCTTTGCTCTCCCTAGAGAGTTAAGAATGACCTTATTAAGTACTTACAAAAAATCCTGTTATGATATGGATTCAAAATGCATTGAACCTAAAAAATCAATGTGAAGTGACACCTGAATATTGAATTTCCAATCATAAACAGGCTATTTATTATACATAACTTTAGTGTTATATTTCACATCTCATGTCAGACTTATTGCTATGTACCTTATTTTCTGTTTTTTTAGGGAGTATTTTTTGAATTGCATTTTGCTAACCATTTGTTATTGGTACATAAAACTGAAGTTAATATATATCTAGTAACTGCTTAATAATTCTAATAATTTATATGTCAAAGGAGGATCTATATAGAAAATTATACTAGCTACAAAGAATTTGTTTCTTCCTTTTTTTTTTTTTTTAACTTTATTCCCTGGCTAAATTTTAAGTACAATGTTGAAGGGTAGATAGTACACATCTTTTTCTTGTTCTGGATTCTAACTTCACAAGGTTAAGAAAAGTTCTCTTCTCTTTCTAGTTTGCTAAGAGTTTTTATCATGAACAGATGTTAAAATTTTAAAATATGTTTTATTACTGGGATTATGATATAAATTTTTCTTCTTTAATTTGGTAAAGTATTAAGTGAAAAATCATAGATTTTCTAACATCAAACCCATCCCTGCATTCCTGGAGCAACCCTAATGTGGTTATAAAGTTTATCTGCTAGATTCAGTTTGCTAATAATTTCTGAATCTCTGCATCTAGGTTCATGAGCAAGAATGTTGTATAATTTTTCCCTCCTGCAATGTCCTTATCCACTTTTTATATATAAGCCTCATTTAGGAAATGTTTCTTTTTCCACTTTCTTAATTCTAAAATGTCATCAACTGCTGGATATATCCGTGCCTTCAGAAAGGTCACCAAATATGGGGGAGGTGGAGAGACTGACAGCAATTATAGGATGTGTAGCACAAATACCAAATTTAGAGATGATACAAAAGTGTTCAACAATAAGGATGACCAAAAGGGATTGTAAAACACCATCAATTGAAGATCCAATTCAATTTCAGAAATGACAGAATGTGTGTCAGTGGGGAGAATGCTTTTCAGAATTAATAAAATACAGTACCAATGTGAGACTGGAATTTTCTTTCCCCCTAAATACTTGGTAGAACTTGTTTGTAAACCTACCTGGACTTCATGTTTTCTTTATAAAAGTAATCTATATTATTAATTAAGTTATTTTAAAGAATATAAAAATCACTAGAATTTTCTAATTACTGAATCAGTTTTGGGAAGTAGTATTTTTCCAGAAATCTGTTCATTTTTCAGATGTATTGGCTTAAAGTTGTTTATAACATTATCTTTTAAACATCCACTTGTATCTTTATTTGTGCCCCCCTTTTCATTCCTGGCTATTTCTTATTTCCCCCTTAAGCTTGCCAAAAGCTTGATAATTTTATTAGCCATTTCAAACAACCAACACTGTTTTTCCTGATCTCAGCTGCAGCTATTTTTTATTTAATTAATTTATTCTCTTTATTATTTCTTTCCTTTTACTTTGGGTTTATTCTATTATTCTTTTTCTAAGTTTAAGGATTAATTCATTACGTTTCAGCCTTCTTTCTTGTAAAATATTAGCATTAATACTATTTTTTAGATTTCCTGTTTAGGATTTGTGGGGCTTCCTTAATAAGAGGGTTATTACCTTTGATGAATTCTGAAATGTTCTCAGCATTATCTCTTTCAATACCACCTCTCACCCATTAAATTACATTCTGTAACTGGTAATTCCAAGTGGTGTAGACTTTATACATCTGGATGGTGTAGGTAGTTTATGTGGATTCTCTCTGATGGTAGCTTGTTACTTCATGCATAATTGTTTTTTTTTTACATCATGGCCAGCATTTAGTGTTGTCGTTTTTGCTGTTCCAATAGGTGCATAACAGTATCTTACTGTTGTTTTAATTGTTTACTGATTTTTAATTATGAGCTCATGTGTAATTCACTGAGGTTTAAAATATTCTCCTCTAAAGAGAATTCGTGTGTCTCAGTAATGGCCTGAGGGATAGAAAAAAACAAAAACAAAAAAAACTCAAAAAGAGTAAAGAGAATTTGTGTTGATTCTTCCAGGCACCTGTGTATACTAATAACCTAAGATGGTTTTAAACTAAACTAGAAGGCGTTTATGCCACAGAGAGTATGAATTCTGACCTAAACCCACATAAATATGTGCTTGTGCTTAGGATTTCTCAAGGAAGAGTCCCCTCAATTCCATCCAGAATGAAGACCAGGACAGGCAAATGCACCATAGTCTTCCTCTGAGGGCATGTTTTCCAGTTAATTAAGTATGCTACTCTTCAGGACTTCTAACGTTATGAGGAGAGATCTCCAATCCAATTTTCCATCATTAATGGGCCATGATCTTTTACTGTTTTCTCTTGTTAAAACCCAAGCTTTAGTCCTTCAGGAAGGAATCAGCACACACCAGTCAGGACAAATGCTGGCTCCAGAGCTCATCGCCTCGATGGTGTCCCACTTTCTCAGTAATTCTGCACCTCACATTAATTCTTTTATTTTAATGACAGTTCAGCTGCACTTTAAAAATAAATTTTTAAAATGTTTTACCCAGCATTTGGATGTTCTTAGTAGGAAGATTTTCTCTGAATCCTTACTTTTTCATGGTACTGGAACAAAGTTCACTTATATATTTTCATAATTCCTTATAATGTTTCTCTACTTATTTTCCTAAATTTCTCAATTACAAATTAAACTCATGAAAACAGGAGCTGACAATATCATCTTTGGTTTGTTCTTACTATCCGGTATAGAACTATGCACAAGCAGGATAAATAAAAGCCAGCTTGATAAAGAAAACCATTGGAAAATCCTATACTCCCCAAGAAATATTTGTCTACCTGTCACAAACCTCCTTCCTTCACCTGGGAAGAGATAAATTTCCTAAAATTTCACTATTTCATTCTTAAATAAAATTTATATATGTTTAAATTTACAACAACCACAGAAAGTGCAAACGAAAATTTCTATGAAGCTACTGTTTATTTTCTCTCAAAAATTATACAAATATTACTTGGTAAATTACACTGATATTACTGTGTTATATATTTATTAAAAATAAAGAAAGCCTGCCTTTCCATGCCTCAAATAAGAAAAGGAAAATAATAGTAGTCGACTTTACAGATAAAACTTTTACCATTCTTGCTAAGAGGGAGAACTCAATCTCTCTGACTTCCAAAACGAAGAAGTTTAAATCCCAATAGAAAGAGCTGAGAAACTAGTACAGGTAATATTTAATAATCCTTTAACATTATCTTAAGTAAAAAATATATATATATATATAAAATGACTTTTTTTTCCAGGGAAAAAAATATCCTTTAGTGTTCGTAAGGTTCATCTTTCTGCTTTGATAAAGAAGCAATTAATAAGGCCTGGCAAGAATAACACAGATTCCCCTCATCTTTGTAAAGATGCTTAAAACAAAGCTGAATTATTCATTTTTACTTTTCAATAAATGCTTTCAAAGTATTTCAGCTTTCCCGTAGGAGCGCAGGAACAATTAAACATAGATACCACGACATTTTATAAGAGATTTTAAAAATATTTCTATTTTCTGAATTTGCCAAGTATTATAATATTTTATTATTTAATAGGCACTTTCATAGTTCTATGAAGCAACTACTAGAATACAAGGAATTTCAAACCAGAAAAAATGTCTTAAGAAATAACTTGAAATCTAAACAACAGAAATCTAATGCATTAAGGAGTCAAAAACTCTGAAGATTAGCATAACCTCTAATTTTTACTGTTTCTCAAGAAAACAACCTATGGCTGGAAACCAAAGAACAGCATTTAGGGAGTAAAAAAAGAAAGACAGTGGGGGGTGGGGATAAATACAAGTCCTCTTTTCAGGCAAAACAATTTTCATGAAATATTAATACTTACATTAAAAAATAAATACAAACATAACATTTGTTTTATGTGTATGTTCAGAATTGATCCTAAAAATGTCTTACCAAGAAAGGAGGAATTGCTTCGATTCATGGAGAAAAGTGACTTCCAAATCTCCTTTTATCTGTGAACCACTTAAATGAAAGTACTCTGTGTTAGTCAGCTGAGACTGTACCAGCAATGTCTAACACTATCACCCTGGGGAATCCGGTACATCTTCACACTAGTAAACTGTGTATCAAAGAAAATCCCCCTTTACTTTGAAGTTTTCTATTAGGTTATGGATATAGACCCATCATGTCATTTTTAGTGATGCCAGAGCATTTAAAGTGAAGGTGCTTTGCAGATTTAAGAGAATTTACAAAACTAAGACATTTTAATTCAAGCCTATATAAACCAAGATGGTCTAAGTTAATTTTGATAAAACTGATTAAGCAGGTAAAACTTTTTGTTTTAAAAGTTTCAAAATTTTAAACATTTAAAAATGAGTTTGAAATGGATTCATTCAAGTTTTGGCAAAGCAACATTACAAATTCTCTCACAAAGCACTACAACTTACAAGATGGGTTTAAAAAAATAAAAACATACACAATACCTTTTTACAACCAAGAATGAAGGTTAGCTACGAGATAAGTTATAGTATCTCATGAAGCTTCAATAACAATCTCAAACATGATCAAGAGGGAATAGAGTATTTTACCCATGAGATGAGCTATGATTTAGTCTCTAGGCTCCATTGGCATTGTCCTTATTTAAAAGTAAAGGAAGAAAAGGTGAAAACAAGCCTAATTAATCTACATGTCTCTTCCTTGATAAACAAATGACATATGTTAAGCTCAAACAAGTCAGCATAAAACAAATACCATCCTATTTAAGACAGTATAATTGTATTTAAGTTAAAACTATTTTGAAGTAAACTGATACTAAGGCCTTGAATAAGGAAAAAAATCTGGAAAACACATAATTTTCAGAATAATGTGACTCACCATGATCTAGATAGATAAGAAATAAAAGGTTATCTTGATGTGTGTGGGTTTAGTAAGGAGAGTCAGTCTCTCTAGCTGTTTAAAAAACAAAGCACAAACAATAAAACACTGAAATGATGGAAGGAAACCATACTGTAAAAAACTTAAGAATTATTTTTAAGAGATGATGACCTATTTTAAGTCATGACCTGCATGAATCAATATGTAGGAGGTAGAATCAGCCAGAAAACATGAACAATGAGATGGATGAAAATCTTAATTTAATGGTAAGCAATAATTCACTTATTATATTTAAGGCATCTAACTCTCTTTGCAAAGCTGCTTGGAGAGATCACACATACATGTTATAATAATATAAAGCAGCACATTATGAAATCCCAGAAGCACTGTCATGAGAATTTTGAAAATTCAGATAATAGTATCACCTAAGAAAAGTTTTATAAAAGAGAAGACATCTAAACTGTATCTTCAAGAATGAAAGTATTTGGATAAGCAAGGGGAAGGGACAAGGACATTTCATAGTGGAAGACCAGGATAAATAAAAGAACAGTCTCACCGGGGAAGAGTGAAAAAAGTCATCTAGTAATAGGTCCATGACCATGAGAAACACAAGATAAAATTGGAAGAGCAGAGTAGAATCCAACACATTAAAATTTTAGCCTTGACTACCAGATTATGGAAGCTGCAATTTATGCTCTTAATTGCTGTTTTCCACTTACTGGTCCAAATGTTGCTACATCAGATACACGTGGAGAGCTTTATAAACTCGCATGCTACTGAGCCTCACCCTAGAGATTCTGAAAGGGTGGAGTGGAATCTGTATCTAAGCAATGCTCTCAGGTGATGCTCAGACACAACCAGACTTGGGTGCCACTGCCCTAGGCAACAGAAAGCCATTGCTTTTTTGAGAATGGGAGTAACATAAATGCAGGCATTATACAAGCCTGAATAATAAAAGGTGGCATTTTCATTTACAATTTTTTATTTTTCTTCATTCATATTATTTCCCTCAGAGATCTATTTCATAGGATCCATGTTTTCTCTGGCCACATACAGCTATAAGAACCCCGATCCCATAATAATCTCACTGAAATACACAACAATATTTTGTTTCATTGCTTTTTTTTTTTTTTTTAAATAAAGATGGACCTGGTATATTGGAGGAGAAGGTCCGAACAACAGTCAGAAGGCTGTGGTACTATGTAGGCGTGAAAGACGTGATGAAGACCTGGCCAAGGATGCTGACAGTAAGAATGGAAATGAGGAAAGAAATCAGAGCCCTGACACTGTAAAACTTCTAAAAGTAATCACAGAAAACATTCTTTGCAACTTTAGGGTATGCAAATATTTCTTTAATAGGAAAAAAAATAACAATAACAAAGCTTGACTCACAGTAAAAAACTGATAAATTAGGCCTCATCAAAATTAAAAACATCTGCTCTTTGAAAGAAACCACTAAGAAAATAAAAAGCCATACCAAAATGGGAAGAAAACACTCACAATACACACAGCTATCAAAAGATGATACTAAAATATATTAAATAACTCTTCAAACTCAATAATAATACAAACAAGTCAATTTTTAAATGTGTAAAAATATAAACTGACGCTTCACGAAAGATATAAAAGTGGCCAACGAGCATATGAAAAGAAGTTCTAAATGAGCCTCTAGAAGATGATGAAGTACAGCAAAGGCTGAAAAAGGCTTCAACCCAAATAGAATAATTTTTAAGATAATAATAGTAATAATTATAATAATTATTATTATCATTACATCAACTATCATGAGTGGCTATCACCTACCTGTTCTAAGCTTTTACACATATTAACTCATTTTATACCTTATAAAAATCCTATGTGCTAAATATTATTAATATTATCTTCATTTTACCAATGACTAAAACATAATGAATATACAAAAATGCATGAGTTCTTCATGACAATAAAAAAACTTGAAAAGGCAAAAAGGTTTGTGAACTCTAGAAGTAGACTTTACATCATCTCTTTAATCTAAAAACTGGTACTTACTAAGCTGGAAACAAATACTCATTTATCCTGCTTTTCCTGCAGGAACTATACTTCAACATTTACCAAGTAGCCCTAAGATGAAGATCTCTTCTTTACAGAAAAACTTCATTTACAAATGTAAAAAGAATGACAGAATTAGAAAATCATCATTTTTCAACTCCTAATATTACAAGTGATTCAGTTAATGATCATCAAAGGGTGTGAACTCTTTCAGTAAAAGGTTGATGGAGAACAGGATATTTGCAGGGTGCCAAATATACCATATCCATTTTTACTTTCGAGTCATAAGAAAAGATGAAACTTACAATGAAGAGAATCAGTCTGTTGCCACCTGAACCTACTGATCAATCTCACATCACTAACAGTAGGACAATCAGATATCAAGTGAATTCTCATGTGATGCAGCAGGAAGTACTACACACTCCTTCAAAGTATTCTTGCCGAAAATGTTCAATCTAGATGTAATCAAGCTTTTGCATTTAACTTCCAATTTACAAAAAATATAGAAGATAGAGAAAAAAACTGAACAATACTGCAATGAAGCAATCAAACAAATCCAAAAAGTCAAACACTATATAGGACACAGGCCCGGTTTCTTTAAAAAGTCAAAGGCCCAAGCGAAAACAAATAAACAAGGAGACTCTTCAAGATAAAAGATGTAATGACATAACGAAATATGATGTATGAACCTTATTTGGTTTCAACAAACATACTGAAAAAAACTTGGGGACAACTGGGGAAATGTAAATATGAACCAGGTGTTAGGTTAAACAATTATCATTAATTTTGTTAGATGTAATAAAGGATTTATGGTTATGTAAGAACATGTGCTTGGGCCAGGCACAGTGGCTTAAGCCAGCACTTTCGGAGGCTGAGGTGGGAGAAGTGCTTGAGGCTGGGAGTTTGAGACCAGCCTGGTCAACACAGTTAGACCCTGTCTCTACAAAAATAAAAAAATTAGTGGGGAGTGGTGGAGCATGCCTACAGTCCCAGCTACTTGGGAGGCTGAGTCAGGAGGATCACTTGAGCCCAGGAATTCGAGGTTGCAGTGAGCTATGATGATGCCACTGCACTCTAGCCTGGACGACGGAGTGAGACCTTGTCTCGAAATAAATAAATTTTTTTTAACAAAAGAAAATGTGCTTATTTCTTAGAGATAAATTAAGTGTTTTGGGATATAACATCATGAGTTCTATAACTTACTCTAAATAGTCCACTCCAAATAAATGAAACAAATACGAGAAAAGGTTAATAATTTATTAAAGCTACACAATGGGTATATTAATGTTCACTGTACTCTTCTTTCAACTTCCCTGTTTGCCTGAAAATGTTCATGATAGACACAAGTGAGGGTAGTTTTAATTATTAGTAACTTACCCTCTTGTTGTTTCACCAAGTCTAAAGAACACCTCTAAATATTCTAGTGCCGCAGATACATGAATCAGATGAACCATATCTATCACAGTTAAAATCCTGGTGCACACAATGGGAAAAACCAGGATGGATGCATCTTTCCAGAATTTTATTTTAATGAAGCTTATTTATACCAGAATATGTACCATATGTCTATTTTCATATCTTCAAAAAAGCATTTTGGCAACAAAAATGCTAACTGTCCAAAAATATATTCAACGACTATGCAATAAATGTTAACATAGTAATTCTTTTCATCTTGTTATATAAAATGTTTACAGTTCCCACAATGCTATATAAAAGTGTTCCTATCTAACACATGACTGGAAAACATTTCCCATTGATACAAAGTAGAAAATGATCATATAATTTACTATTTACCAATTGGTACTCATTTAAAAAGAAGTTACTAAAGTCTGCATTCAAAGGAAAATTCATAAAGTTACAACACCAAAACCTGACACACCATATGACAGCTAGGACTCTAGATTTAATTTTGAAAAATACTCAATAACCTGAGTACATATTAGCTTTCAGACACCAAATTTAAGTTTTCAGTTTTAAAAGCAGAAGTCCTTCCACTGCAGCTATGAGTAATATCCACAGGAGAATTCAGAACATTTGATAAAATAAACTTCAGCTGAGTAGCAGAATCCACTACACAAAACTCATCAATTATGAATTAGGAAGTGTAATCCATGAACCTCTGGGAGTCCCCCAAGAGCCTTTCAGAGGGTCTGCAAGGTCAAAACCAGTTTCATAACACTTTTTCATTACGTTGACATTTTTACTGACAGTGCAAAAGCAATGTTGGGTAAAAACGCTGGCACCTGAGCACAAATCAAGGCAAAGGGACCAAACTGTAGCAGTAGTCACTGAATTCTTCACAGTCATGCACTCACAGTAAAAGAATGCCAGTTTTACTAACAAATGTCCTAGATGAAGCAGTAAAAATTAGTAATCTTCAACTTTAAGTATACATGGTTTGAATATTCGGTGCAATAAAATGAGAACTGTGCATAAAGCAATTCTCTATACTGTATTTTAAAGTGTGTCAACACTTGGAAGATCTGCATAATTCAGTGAACGAATATTTCCTAAATGACTAATGCACGACGGTACAAAATCATGCAGGAGTAAAGACCCATTCAAAATTCAAGACAGACTAATAGATTTTAATTTAACAGAGTATGAAAAGAGTACTGATACAGTTTCAGATTTCATGTTTCAACTAACATTCAAGAAACTATTATTTGTCAAGTTTTGGTATATTATCAAAGAATACCTAACAATTACATATAAAAGCTATTAATATAATCCTCCTTTTCCAACTATATATGTGTGAGGCCAGATTTTATTCACATACTTCAATGAAATCATCACCTCACAATAGACTGAAGAAGCAGATATGAAAATCCAGGTGTCTTTTATTAAGCCAGACAGTAAAGAGATGTGCAAAAACTATCACATGGTAGCTCTCAATCAAGGATGATTTTGTCCCTCAAGGGACATCTGGCAACATCTGAAAACATTTCCAGTTGTCATAACTGGGGAAAGTGCTATTGGCGTCTATGGGTAGAGACCAGGGATACTGCTTAACATCCTATAATGCAAAGGACAGCCCCTCACAACAAAGAATTACCCAGGCCAAAATTTCAATGTTAAGAAATCCTGAGATAAAACAATACCAACCATCTCAATCAATTTTTGGGGGTGATGGTGGTGAAGAAACATAGTAATTCTCAATAAATTTTACATTAACATGTAATGGGTGTATTATTATTTTAAACGAATAATAAAAATTTCTAAATTTCTTAGTTTTAATTTACAATACAGCAAATATCAACTGATATAACTCACATAAACAGAAGCGTGTTAGGGTCTCCAATAATTTTTAAGAGTGTAAAGGAAACATAAGTCCAAAAAAGTGTGAGAATCACTAAATTAGAAGAATGGTGTTACTAAGAAAGTGTGTTGGAGAATATAAGAGAAATTAAAGGACTTTTAAGAAAAATGTACTCATTTCAAGAATATTATGGGTGACCCAAACAAAACGAACCGAAAACCTTATAAACCAGATAGTTACAAAGAAAAAAAATTATGATAGACCCCAAATGTCGCTACCCCTTGCTCCTTTCAGAAGAGGGGAAAAAAAACCCCAAAACATCAAAATCACAACTTCTCACCCTGGTTATGAGGACTTGCTGGACTGAGAGATGGCTGATGCAAATCTTTGGTTGGTGTTGGATAAGCTTCTTTCCCTTGGCGCTGACTCATCTTTCCTGGTGTCAAAAGTTGAGCTTCGTCACTGTTTGCTACAACAGCTCAGGGAGAGAAAAGAAAAATAATTAGTACTAAAGTCCTAGATTTATATAGTGGCATAATTAATAACAAAGAATAGAATTATGACTGAAATGGCCTCAGTGGTTATATTCATTTTACCAACTCAATACTTAAATAAATTCGCATAATCATTTTGTTTTCATGTTGGTCTCTATCAATCCAAGAGGAATTGACAGGTATGTGTGAGTCAAACATACAAAGTATAGATAGACATTACAAAAATGAAAATACACATCCAACTGGTAATGAAAGGCACTCCAAAGTTTAGCGAGTACCTCTCATATATAAGCTCTTTATATTTGCCAATAGAACAATAAGCAAAAGACAAAAGTCACTTCACAGAAGAAATACAAACGGTCAATAAACACATAAAAAGATACTCGGGCTCACTAGTAATCAGAAAAAATACAAGTTATTAGAATATAACATTTTACACTCACTAGAATTTCTACTCTAATTCCTAATTTTCATGGAAAAGTAGGTATGATACCTGTTTTAGAAATGGGGAAACTTGAGGTTCAGAGATTGCCTTGGCCAAGACTAAGTAGTCGGTAAGTAACAGAGGCAAGATTCTAACTCAAGACCCATTTGGTTCCAAAATCTGTCTCTTAAAAGCTTGCTGCCCCAATAATCAATTTACATAGTGCTTTCAGGCTGCTTCTCACCCATTTGGCCAAGCTACTATTATAATACAGGAGAGCAATGCCCAGTTTCAGAGAGGATAAAAAAGAGAAAACACTAAATGAAGGAACAGGGCAAGTAAGCCATAAGTCCAGTGTCCCAGGATCCCCAAGCTCTTTCACTGTATGTTTCTTTGCTTTCAGACTACATGATTTGGTCTTCACTCTAGATTTAATTTTTCAACTTAACCAGAACTTCATATTCACATTTTTGTCACATCTTTTTAATAAATTTGCTTTAATGTTTTCCAATATGCTAAAGTTTTCAAAATTATAATTTAGCTCTTTATATTTCAAAGTAAAAATACAAAAACATTTTCATTTCTCATGCAAGCAAAGGTAAAAAAAAATTATTTTCCCACCAAGTCAATAAAAAAACACTCTAGACTGATGACTCCTAAATTTTATCTCCAGCTATAATACTTCTCCCAAACTCGCCCAACTGCCTGCCTTACAATCACCTCTTCATTATTTACAGGCATCTCGAATTTCTCTAGAACATAATTCTTGATTCCACTTATCCTCCAAAACTGCCCCACACATGTCAGTGCCATCACTACTCCCCTCCCCCTACTTTCTCAGGCCAAAAACCTTAGATGTGTTCTTTGATTTTTCTCTTTCTCTTACATCTCACATACAATTCATTTGTGAAATCTTTAGACTCTACCTTCAAAATGTATCTGGAATCCCACTGCTTCTCCCCACTTCCACAACTACCACCTGATCCAAGCCACCATTACCCTTTCACTGGGCCACAGCAGCAGATTTCTACCAACTTGTCATCTTGCTTCCTGTCGTGTAAAGTATATTCTCTACACAGAAACCCAAGTAATCTTTTAGAAACATAAATCAGAAATATTCTCAATGGCTTTCCATTATGCTTACAATAAAAATCCAAGACCTGGAGATTCAACACAGTCTGGCACCTGCTTATCTTTCCAACCTCATTCTCTACCATTCTCCTGCCACTCACTTGGCACCTGCCATGATGCCCTTCTTGGTATTCCTCAAAAGATGCCATCGTGTCCCCTTTGTATTTCTTGCTCCTTCTACTTGAAATACTCTTCCCCCAGATCTTCACATTATTGGCTCCTCTCGTTTGTTGTCTGTGCTCGAATGTCATCTGTTCAGAAAAGCCCTTTGGTTTCTTCATGGTGCTTTTTGATAAATAAAGTTTTTAGTTTTAATATAGCACGATTTATAAATTTTTTTTAGGATTACTGCCTACCACTTCAGGGTTATATTCTATCACCTTACCCTGCATAATTTTCACTGTAGCTCTTCTCAGTACCTGAAGTGGTATCATTTAGTTGTTTATTGTCTGCCTTCCTCCATTAGACCTAGACCTTAAATTCCATATGACGGAGTTTTGTCTGCCTTATTTTCCCATAAATTCTCAGGTCCTGGTATACTTCATGGCATATTGAAGGTGCTGTTTCCTGGTATACTAAAGGTGCTCAATAAAATTTTGTTGAGTGAATCAATCAACCAACTTTATATTTTTATGAAACTTCATAAATACATTGTAAAGTATTTGGTGGCTCCTTCAGTTACTAAATCCAAGATTCGTTTGATTCCTAAAAATAATGATTGAAATTTAAAATGTGTGGTGCTGATACCGAGATAAATTGGCCTCAAGAGCATAACAGACAGCTCTCAGAAACAGACACATAACATTTGTGGAGCCTAGATATGAGACAGAGATAGGGAAAAGACTACTCAACTAATAACATGAGGACAACTGGTTATCCATATTGGAAAAATAGATCGACACTACCTCATACCACACATAAAGAATAATTCTATAAATATTAAAGACATAATGTGAACAGCAAAACTTGAAAACCTTTAGCATATTTTCATAAGCTTGGGATAGGGAATGATTCCTTTAAAAAGACACAACAGCTGGGCACAGTGGCACAAACCTGTAGTCCCAGCTATTTGGGAGGCTGAGGTAGGAGGATCACTTGAACCCAAGAGTTCAAGGTCACCTGAGCAAAACAGTGAGACATCATCTGTTTCATTTTTTAAGAAGACACAACAAAACATTAACCACAAACCAAAAAATTGATATATCCTACTATATTAAAATTATGAATTCATTCAAAAGATACCATAAAGAGAATGAAAAGAAAGTCACAAAATGGAAGGTATCTGCAACACATAATCAACAAAGGGTTGGTGTCCAGAATGTTCTTCAAAAAAAACTCCTATAAACCAATTAGAAAAAGACAACATAATAAATGGGCAAAAGATGTGAACAGTGATTTCACAGAAAAAGAACTGCAAATTGTTGGTAAGTATATGAGAAGATGTTCGTCCTCTTTAGAAATGAAGGAAATACAAATCAAGATCACAATGAAATAAATATATTACACTCAGTAAAATGGACAAAAATTAGTAAGCCTGAAAATGCCAAATACTGATGAGGATGGAATCCACAAGATGTCTTAAGCTCTACTGGTGGAATATAAATTGATACAAGTATGTTGGAAAACCATTTGGAGCTATCTTATATAAAACGGAATTTCAGCCTACCCTATGGGTCCAACAATTCCACTCTCAGAATCTAGGAAAAATCTTAACAGGTATGTACCAAGAGACAAGCATAAGAATGTTCATAGCAACATTGTTCGTAATAGCAAAAATTAAATCGACTTAAATATTCATCAACTGACTATAAAATAGATTAATAAATTGTGGCACATGCATATAACGGGGTAGTATATAGCACAAAATGAATGATCCATTTCTATACTGAACAACATGGCTGTGAATCTTAAAAATAAAACTACAAAAAGCAAGTCCTAGAAGATTACATATAGCATGATACCATTCTTTCAAAATTAAAAACCAAGCAAAACTTAGTGATACATATTAACATATGTACATGATGAAAAATTTTTAAAAACCTATTTTTTACAAAGCAAAGAATGGTAAACAAAAAATACAACCTACTCATCCCCTCTGGGGACAGGCACAGGGATAGAAGAGAGAAGAAGCAGACAGAAAGATGTTAGGTATTTGTAAGATTCTAGAGTTCCGAAGCTGAGCTGTAGGACAATATGTGCTCATTGTGTGATTATGCTTTATCATACACACATGACACATTCTTTTGTATGTACTAGACAGTCCATTTAATGCTAATTTCAAATATAAGCAGTAATAATAGAATTAACGTATGCTTTAGTGTTCTATTAGTAAGACATAAGTATCTATGAATAACTTTATTATATAAAAAAGGGGAACAGTCCAAGAAGCATAATTTCAGTTCTATTCACCTTTCTAATCCATTTTCAATTGAGGTATTACTGTTTGATTTTTGATAACCTTGAAGTGAGACTACAGACAAACAGCAATATACAGAGCATACCTCTTTATGAAATAAAAAAACAGGAAGCCCATCTTTCTGTTTGTTTTTCCTCACCTCGTTCACAAACATTAATAACTATACAGACAAAAGGGGCTGCATGATATAAAAATTACTACGATGTCCTACATCATTTACACAATAGTGGACTCTTCAAATATAAGTTTAAGAGGGGCACAATGACTTTGTTTCGGTCTGTATCCCCTGGCACATAATTGATACTTTATAAATATCTACTAAATGACTGAACAGATATTTGGCAAATGAATCGCTGTATGATTCCAGCGCTGTTTCTGACACTACAATCAACGGACTCGCCTACAAAAGATAACCTTATAGTGCCCTCTACTGGTTCCACTTATAGTGAAAGTAAATGAACCTACTTTGCTACTCACATTACTTTATTCATGTTAAGTACAGTAGAAATCATACTGGAATATGTAATAGTAATATGATTAACATACCAGCTGTGCCTTCTAAGGAGAATATGAATCCATAACTTTATGAACTTTCTTAATTCAATTCATAAATATAAAATTTGAAGAATTTTACAAGCTTCAAAGTCTGGTGTTTGCACTTAAGTAGAAGCTAAGTTAAGATGAAAAAGTTTTTTAAAAGACATAAATAATAATTTGTATGTAAATCCTAAGTCTCCTTTTCTTCTAAGGTACTAAAGTATTTCTTAAATACTCAAATAATATAAATGCTGATATATATCATGTAGTTTTTCACTCAATTGTACCAATATATTCTAAACAAGTATCATGAAAGTACAGTTGACCCTTGAACAACATGGACGTCAGGGGTGCAGACACTCTATGCAGCCAAAAATCTGCGTATAACTTTTGACTCCCCAAAAACTTAACTACTAATAGTCTACTGTTCACTGGAAGCCTTACAGATAACAAACTGTTGATTAACACATATTTTGTATGTCATACGCCATTATATACTGTATTCTTACAATAAAGTAAGCCAGAGAAAAGAAAATGTTAGTAAGAAAATCATAAAGAAGAGAAAATACATTTACAATACTGTATTTATCGGTGCCATTAAGTTTACGTCGTCTGTTTACAAGATGAATCATTTGTTCGAAATGGCAGGCAACCATAGCTGTAGACCTTAATCTACAGTACATATCAAGCAATACGACTTTTTCTTATAATGTCATGACCTTTCACTTCTTCTTGGGAGCACTCACAGAATCACCAGTGGCACTTCGTATGGGTCTCATAATGTCATTCAAAATTTACAGTATTGCATTCAATATGATGAAAACCATGTGAGAACCGGTAAAGATCACTTTTCACTGTGATACACAATTTACTGGAGAGAGGAACTATTCACATGTAGATGGAAGTGCCACGCTGCATTTAAGCAGATATTTGCAATGCAACAGGTGGCAGCTACGAAATTATTATAATAGCACAGTACGTACTACAGTTACTTTTATGATTTAATACTACATCCTTACATTTGTTTACTTGTCTCTCCACTGCGAATGGCACCACGTACGGTCTGTGAGTGTTTGTGTATGTAAGTTTTGATAAATTTTTACTTTTTATAATACATTTGTATATATTTTATGGTAGTAAATGATAGTATCTACATATATTTTATGCATTAATGACATACCTTTTTCTTTTTGTGATATTTCTAGGCTACATGCTTCAGTCTGCAAGTGTTTTCAAACTGTCGCGATTCTTCAAAAAATTTCCCAACACATTTATTGAAAAAAAATCCGCCTATAAGTGGACCCACTCGACTTATACCCATGTTGTTCAAGGATCAATTGTACTTCACATTAAAAGATGTATCATCTCTAGTTAATAATTACACAACCTCAGCCTTTTAATACTTAACAGAGGACATTATAAAGTCATCTCTAATATATGTTATATATTTTTATTTATATATGCTTAAAATATATAACCTTAGTAAACTTCTTTTATTCCAAGTAAAAATCAAAGACCTCCATTTATAAAACCCAGTTCCTATGATAAAACCCCTTCAGTTAATATTAAAAATGCCTTTCCATTTATAAAGTTCAGCAGTGCCATTCAGTTCACCTGAGTCGACATCTAAATATATGAGGTAACTAAAGTAACTGAAGAATCCATTGAAATTATCTGCCAAGTATCACAAGGCTGAACAACAAAACATAAAAATGTTTTGAGATTTGTGTTCTTTTTCTTACTTGTAAAATTTCTACTACTCTAATAATGCTGGTTGTATAATAAACAATATAATTAAAATATTGGGAATCGTTACAGTAAGAATGAAAAAAGGAATTTAGCATATTACTTTAAATCATCTCTTTTAAGAGAAAAATTACACACATACTATATAACCAGTATTAGGGACAACTAGCAACTGATCTAGACCCCAAGAATTTATAGCTAGAAGAAATCTTTGCCATTATCTCGTTCAGTCCTTTCCTTTGTTCAGTGAAAAATAATGAACCCCAGCACAGTAAGCTTACTTGCAACAGATGATTATTCAGAGATAAATACTAAAACTTAAAACTTCCTAAATCAATATAACTTCCTACATTGCTCTTTAACAAAATTAAAATCTGTTTCTAATTTACGATACAGTAAAATTTTAATTATTTGGTTAGACTGGACTTCAGCAAACTAATTGTTTCATTTTGCTTTTTGATTAACAGTAGAAGACAGACATACTGGGCTAGTAACCAATTCTAACTTCTTAAATATGTAAGTTCTCAGTTTCAGGCTCTTCATCTATAAAATTAATGCTTTATTAGATGATCTCTGAAGCCCCTTTTACCTCAGTAATTCCATGATTTTTAACACAAAAAATGTCCCATCACTCCCCAGCTAGACTATAAAAATCCTTAGGTGCAGGGACATGTTTTATTCATTGTATGTACCCAAATGTTAGCACAGTGTCAAACTCCTGTCCTGAAAAAAAAACACTGTCACTGAAATTTTGTTGAGGTGAATGGGATATAATTTTAAAGCACACATCTTCTAAATCCCTGAGGTAAGACATGTTTCACTTAAGAAATACCCAAAATACAAAAAATTTCATTACCAAATTATCTATTATGTAAAAATTCTGGCTGGATGTGGTGGCTCATGCTGTAATCCTAACATGTTGGGAGACCATGGCAGGAGGATCATTTGAGGCCAGGAGTTCGAGACCAGCCTGGGCAGTATAGTGAAACACGTCTCTACAAAAATTTAAAAAAAAAAAAAAATTAGCTAGGCACAGTGGTGCACACCTGTAATCCCAGCTACTCGGGAGGCCAAGGCAAGAGAATCACTTGAGCCCAGGAGTTTGAGGCTGCAGTGAGCTATGATCATGCCATTGCACTCCAGCCTGGGCAACAGAATGAGATACTGTCTCAAAAATAAATAAATAATAAATAAAAATTCTAATAAAATAGAACCGTATTTCTTACTTTCGTATGTCAGTGAATTCCTTGTACCATCTCTAGCCTCAAAGTGGTTTGATCTATGCCTTGTGATGCTTGTAGGAAAGTGTATTATGAAGAAGAGGTCCTAAATTATGAATTAGATAATTGAATAAGTAAATAATGCATCTTTAGATATCAAGATGTAAACATTCAAATACTATCAATCTCAGATAGACAATGAGAACAGACTTTGTATTTCAATTCCTGGAAACAAAAGTAGAAGGCTTAATAAATCAAAATTGAAACACCATTTGCCTTACCTAAGTACACATCGAAATACTATGTCCCCCAAACATGCCATTCAAACTTTAGCTACTTACTTGATGGCCAAAGGACATCTTTGCTATCACCAAGAAGCTTTTAATGCAGGGTAATTGAGCAGCAAACAAATATAGTCCAAACCAGGAAGAAGCAAAATGCATCAGGATGGAAGCAGCAGTGAAACAAAAGGACAAGGAAAATAGCATTAGTTTATAAGTAGAAAGCACATGCACATCAATTCTAATAATCCTAATTTATAAGGAATTTCGTTTTCTACACAAAAAAAGATCTTGGCTTAAGCATTATCAAATATTTGTTTTAATTTGGGGGGGAGTAGAAAAAGAAAAATGGATTCACCCAAGTATTTTGTTTTGAAAATTACCCAAGTCAAAAATTACTTTCAATTGTAATTCAAGATCTGGTTTAGGAGTGGTAAAAATTATTTACAAAATTAAGAGACAGTCAAAAGTTATTCATTCCTTAAATTTAAGATCATTTTAAAATATATAAAACCCATGCACTATTAAGTATTAGTTCTGCATGCCATGAAAGCACTTAACACTACATATTTAGTATGTTTCTTCTACGAGAGAGAAAGGAACATTTACTGAGTGCTGATTATATAACAAGCATTGTGCAAAAAGCTTCTACAAAGACATCAGCAAAGTAGAACAAATTTGTTCTTGAATGGCAAAAAAAAAAAAGGAATATTAATAAGAAAGACAAATTTTATTAAGTCAGACAAAATTTTCTTAGGACCTACTAAATACCAAGCATATTATCTGGAGCTATTGGTCTTTAGGAAGATCATCTTGAATGAAGAACTTGCAATCAACTAAAAGAAACAGGAAAAAGACTGCTGACCTTTTGTTTCGCAACTGTTTTAACATACTAAATGTTGCCTATGGATAAATGTTTTGGTCTGCCTTGGGAGGAACAGAGTTCTCAGCTCTCCTTCAATTCAAATACAAAACATAGCAACATATCAAAACTAATGTAAAAACAAAAATTCAAGAATACCACTGATTACATTATTTCTTAGTGTTTTTTTTTTTTTTTAATTTAAAGAAAGTGAAGGAATCTTAATTGATTGTGACAAAACAAGGTAGCAGTTGCTTGTTCTGGACTTCCGCCATTCCCTTGGAGAAAATCTTGAACCTGTTACTTCCCCGAAAAAGATGGCTACTTCACAATGCTTGAAATTATAATATGTTCTAATGCTTTAAAAGCATTTGCTCTATTCATTTTTCTGCAGTCACCCATTTAAGCTCATTCTTTTATAAATTGAGTTGTTTCACAGATAAACTAAAAAAATATAGCTTTTTTGACAATGAACTAATTGTGCTGAAGTCATTATTACTGATGGCCATGTTATCACAACTAGCAAGCTTGTGTAAAAGAGGTGAAAGTATATGTGGTAGGCAATCTCTAGAATGGTCCCCAGTGATCCCATTTCCTGGTATATAATCCCTTCTCTGAGTGTGTGCTGGACCTACTGAATCACTTCCAATGAACAGAATATGGCAGATGTGATGGGAAGTCTCTTCCGTGACGAGACTGTACAAAGACTGTGATTCCATCTCGTTAGCACTGTTTCCTATATAGATTACCCTGGGGAAAGCCAGCTGCCACTTCATGAGGCAGCCTGGTAGAGAGGCCTAATACACAAAGGAACTTTGGTGTTGGTGAGGTCTTCCAACAGCACTAAGTGACCTTGGAGGCAGATCTCCTGCCTCCACCTTCCGTCCAGTCAAGCTTTCAGATGAGAATGCGGCAGTGGCCCTTTCCCCAATATCTTGACTGCAACCACACGACAGACTTTGTGTCAGAGACATCTAGCTAAACTGCTCTTGGATTCCTGACACATAGAAATTTGAGATAATAAATTCTTGTTGTTCCATACCCACTTAATTTTGGGATAATTTGTTATGTACCAATAACTAATATAACACTGGAAAACTGAAAAAGGTTAGGAAGCTGACAGAGATAACTGTGGCAAACTTTACAAATGCTTCATAGACATCTTCTTAAAAAAATCTTACAGTATTGATATGAATAATTACTAGTTTCCCCTAAATTTACTTACTAGTAACTTCCTAAAGGAAAGCAGTTGTTCTAATCATATATACATATTTGAGTGCATTTAATTTCACAAGGCCAGTCATGTTTGAAGGTCTTAGAGTTGATCTTCTATTGGAGTAAAAGATTAATAAGCTCAATTTCATTGCACAGTTCTGTTGTATTCTCAGATTTTGTCAATTAACAGCATTATGCCAACTTTTGAATACTGCATTCCTTACTTGTTTATTCCAAGAAAATACTCCCTACCATACATAGTAACACCTGAATATTTGTTCCAAAAATCTCCCCTTATACTTACTATCCACATTATATCCTCAAGCATGGCTGTGTCGTATAAATCTGATTCTATTTATTGGATTAATCCTTTTAATTTTTTCAGATTGAAGCAATGAACAATAATCAAAATTCTGTATTTTCCAATCATCCATTCAATATTTACTGAGTAACTACTGTGGATACATTTCATTTTAGACACCAAGGAACATAGCAGTAAACAAAATTGACAAAAACTTTGACCTTACAGTACTTATGTTCTAGTGGGAGGGATGAACAATAACATAATAAACACAAATTCATAGTATATAGTATAAAAACTAAGGTGAAAAATAAGCAGAGAATGGGGGCATGTAAAATGTTGGGGAAAAGGAGTGAAAATTTTAGAGAGGATGGCCTAAGAAAGCTTCACTACAGAATTGACTGAGTAAGACGAAGGAATCTGCCATAAGGACATATAGGGGAAAAGTATTCCAGACAGAGGGAGAGACAAGTGTAAAGGATTGGGTTGGGAACAAGGCTGGAGCGCTGAGGGAAGAGTAAGAAGGCCAGTGAGGATGGAATGCAATAAGAAAGTAGGAAAGTAGTGGGAGATGAGGTCAAAGAGGTAAATGGATGCCGGACTCTATAGGACTTTAGAGGGCCTACTTGGGACTTTGTTTTTATTTTCAATGAGAGGGGGAACCACTGGATGGTTTTGAGAAAGGGACTGACAAGGTCGGATTATGTATTAACAGGATCACTTTGACTGTTACACTGAGAATTAGACTAAGAGAAACAAGGGTATAATCAATTAGGAGGTTACTGCAATAATACAGGAAAGAGGTGAAGGAGACCTGGACCAACGTGGTAGCAGTGAAGGTGGTGAGAAATAGTTGAGTTCTAAATTTATTTTGAATATAGAGTCAACAGAATTTCCAAACAGATTAAGTCTGAGGTAAAAGAGAAAAAGAATCAAAATGATGTCAAGTGTTGGGATGTGAGTACCTGGAAGGATGGAACTGCCATTATCTGAGATAGAAAAGACAGCGACAGCAGGTATAGGACAAAATATAAGGAGCTCAGTTTGGGAGAAGTCTAAAATGACTGTTAGACATCCTTAGTGGAAATGTCAAGCAGGCAGTTGGATATATAGACCTGTACAGGCTGGTTTAAAAAAAAAAAAAAAACCAGTATAAATTACGGTATGTGTGAGTTACATGACCTGAATGGTTTCATAACAAGAGACTGAAAAATGCCACAGGATAAAAGAACAGGCAGCAGAAAAACATACATCTAATGAATAACAGAACTAAGAATCAAGCTGAAACACAATAAGCATGGCTTCAGAAACCTTCCCCAGCTTGGTGGGTACAATGTGCATTGCTCCAGTGATGGAAGTACTGAAGGGTCCATCTCTGCCACAGTGCAGTATAGCAATGTAGCAAAATCGCACTTTTACCCCATTAATGTATACAAATAAAAAACATATTTTTTAAAAAAGAAACCTTTTCCAGAAGGATATGGATACAAAGGCACTAAACTGAGATGCAAGTGAAATCATCCTCCCAGAGTTGCTCCTAAGTGATGCAATAGGAAATGGGATATAAGTAATTAATTGAGGATTACATATCAAATTTACCAAGTAACTTACATCACTGAAGTCTTCTGCACATGGCTAAACTGCATACTACTAACTTCTTACTCTTAACGCTTTTAGGACCTGAGTCTAATTTGTACAGTACCATGTTGTATAAGACATGAATAAAGACAATGTGAAATTACTGATGTGGAAACAGTCTACACGGCTAATTTAAAAAGCAAAAAGTTAGGCATTCTTCTTGGTTTTTGCTACAAAATGAAATTACTGCTAGAATCTCAAAAAATCCAGGAACTTCTCATCAGTTGGTTCAGAAAAAGACCATTAAGATAAAACAGAGCTGAGTGTGGTAGTACGGGCCTATACTCTCAGCTACTCAGGAGGCTGAGGCAGGAAGATCGCTTAAGCCAGGAGTTCAAGGCTGTTAACACACTATAATTGTGCTTGTGAATAGCCACTCCACTCCAGCCTCTTAAATTAAAAGCATAAAATATTTATAGCCATTATCTAAATCTTTACCGATTTTAATCTGTAAATCTCAGAAAAAGAGCATTGTGCAAACAAAAAATGTGATTTTATTTTATTGTATGTCTAAATATTTGCCACCTCCTCTATAATTTGCATTAAACATACAAAGGAAGGGGTAGTTCATCATCATGCCCTTCATCCTGGGAAAACCCCTCAGTCTCCAGCAAACTACGATGGATGGCCACCCTGTGATACAGAAATAATCCATGTGATCAGTCCTTTGATTCCATTGCCTTTAGCATAGCACTTCCCTCTTAACGTACATAATGGCTTGACTTAAGTCATCTGATGAGGTTAAAGGAAAGCATAAAGAGTTCATCAAGCACTGATGTAGCTGGTTGCACCTCTTCGCGCAATAAAATCGATCAAGCTGTTCTCATAGAAGCAATCCTACTGCAGGTGGCTCCCAGAAACCATAATTCAGAAGGATTACATAAAACATCTCAAGAGTGCTCTATTTAGTGTTATCTTAGGCTCTTAGAATAAGAAACTTCAGAAAGGAATACATAATGCAGCTGAGAACTGTTTGTTCTCTGAACAGGAGTCATCACTCTACACTTAGCTGAATTTTTCATATTTCTGCAATCATCTGCAAAACACAGATGTGCACATTTTATCCTTAAGTTTTACAGGAGAGATTTTAAAGGAATATTTTTCTGAGAGCTAGAGCTTATCACTGTTGGACAGAGAATATGATCTGGCCTACCAGGCAGTTATTTAAAAATAACCTAATCACATTTTTGATCTAGCATTTTACTTCTAGGAGTATATATTAAAAATAATGTGATTATCCAAAATGTTCAAAAGATGTGTCCACAGATATTAGTACCACATTTATAGTAATCTAAAATAGTAATCTATTTTAAACAGGGTAATAAGTAATAATACATTCACACGATGAAATACTGTGTAGTCAGTCAAGTTTTTTTTCCCTACTGAAAAACATCCATTATATACAGGCTTTTTAAAGTAGGTTATAAAAAAGCTTGTAGAAATGGAATGATTCCATTTTTGTAAATTTTCACTTGTAAGACATATACATACAAACTTAGGCAAGATGTTGCCAAAATATTAACAGCGGTTACATTTAGGGGATAGATACTGTTTAAATATGGTATACTAGTATGCATTATGTTTAATAGTCAAAAAAGATTAAACCTATTTACAATTTAGAAAAATGTAAGCAAGTTTTTAAACTGCTTTCTTCAATCTACGCTAGCTCTTTATTATAATGACATAATCATCTGAGATAAAGTACGGTGGAAAATATATTTTAAGAATCCAATTTTAAATCCTAATAAAATACAAAAACATTAACATTTCCAACATAGCACCATGTATTACTCACTGTCTCTTGAACTTCAGCAACTTCTGAATATGGCAAGATCTAAAAAGAAAACAAATTTTCTCAGAAGTGATTTAATCTCATATACCTGAATTTGAATAGCACCTATGGTTCATCAAATGAATTAAGTGGTGCAATAATCTTTTAAGTAGCAAAAACAAACAAACAAAAAAAGTTCAATATTACTTTTACACTAAAAACTAAATCCTTAAAAAAATCTTTTTTTTTTTTAATCCTGGCTTCAGGAAATTACAGTCAATCAGCCAATTTGTGAAGTCCTGTCTGGCATGGTCTGGGGAGTTTTCACAGTTTTCATCCTCCCTATAGGTATTAATTCTATCAGCCTTTTCATGTAAGCCCTCTCTTCCTTTGGTTTCTAAAATAATCCACTGCTCTGGCTTCACTTCTGCTATTTTCCTGCCTCCACTTTGTGCTCCCATTCAGTAAGTGAATAGCGATAACCTGTGCTCAGCCTCAAGTATTTGTTGTTCTTTCTCTACCTGCTCTTTTCCCGCAGATTCTATTTATTCTCAAGGCTCATTTATTACCTATATTCACGTAACTTCTAAATTTCTTTTTCAGACCTAGCATATCTCTAAAACTTGAAAATACTTCTATCTGTATGTTTGGACATTATTACAAATTAACTTCTAGTTCTAAAATTCTGTTAACAAAGGAAGGGCTTTAAGCTTGTTTCAGAAAGCATTTTTATGTCAAAAATAGCACTTGGCTTTCTGTCAGAAACCACTTCCACACTGATTTGCCCATCTTTCTTACAATTCCTCAGACCTAAACCCCTGAGTCATCGGAGACTTTCCCCCAAAATCTGATCAAATCATTAAGTTCTGATTATTTTTACCTCTACAATGTCTATCTCATATCCAGTCCTTTCTTTCATTTCCCATTAGTACCACCCAGGTCAGACCTACATCACCTCATTTCTCAACTTTTGCATCTCCCTTTCAATAGGTATCCCTGTATTCAGTCTCACTATACAACTCACTCATTTACTGTGCTTGGTATTAGGATTCAAAAAAAATGATAAAGACATGGTCCCTACTGCCAAGATCACCATACACTGAAGACAGTATGTATTGTATAGTAATTTAGTTGACATTAAGATATCTCCAGTCCACTGAATATTAGTCATTCTTCAAGCTAGCCCATCATTTGCAAGTCATTTAACTTCTGACAGATTTTTCTCTTTTGTGAATACATTAATTACTAAACCTTACAACTTTCTGGAATTTTTGTGAGGTTTAATAATAGTTTACATGAGTGCACTTTATGAATTTTTTCTGAAAAGCAGTATATAAACATAAGGCAGAATTACTTAGTAGCACAACAAATGAGAGACTATGAAAGGAGCCAGAAGGGAGCAATTAATTTGCCAACTTAATTTCCTCCCTAGACAATCACTCTGGCCACTGAAAAACAACTGATACACCCTATTCTTTCAAAAATAAGCCCCAAATCCTGATATTTAAAATATTCTACAATTTGGCCCAATTATTCATCGCACAAGAATGTTTTGATCTATGAAATAGTCTTGCAACTCCACTTAACTAAAACTCTACTTAGCCAAAATTCTTCCTAGTAAAACTGATTGCTTAGAGTGATCTGTAATTTTCTATTTTCTTTTTGCTCCCCTATCCAATAACTCCAAAGTCCCCTAACCTTGAAGGCTCAACTTAAATTAACAATTCTGCTACCAAAGTTCAAGCTGAAGTTATCTTTCTTCAACCCTGACTTCGTAGTGTGAGTTCTTTGACTCACACTAGCTCATAGTATTTTCTCTATTGCTATCACAAATAAATAATTTGTTATTTAACTTTTCTCCAATATTATAAGGGTCTAATAGAGTGCTGTCAAATAGAACTTTCTGCAATGATGGAAATATTCCATATCTGCAATGTCCAACAGGGTAGCTACTAGCTACACATAGCTATTGAATTCTCGAAATGTGGCAAGTGAGACTAAGGAATTAAATTTTTTATTTAACTTAATTAATTTAAATTTAAATTAGTCATGTTTGGCAAGTGGCTACTCTACCAGACAACTCAGGTCTAGCACAACCTTACCTTTCCCCAGCTCAATCTAACCTGACCACTCTTTTTCTCAAAACAGTGCCCCTCCTTAGTTTACAAGCTATTTTCTCTCTTTTCTCCTCCCTCTTTGCTGCTCCCTTCCCCAGTACCCCCTTTAGATAGTTATTTCCTAAGGCTGCATCCTAGAATCTCTTTTGTTTCCATTCAACGTGCTTTCCTCAGATGATTCCACTGACCTGACTTTTAAAGGGCTCAATTCATCACTGACTCCCCTTCCTACCTTAACCTCTCCAGAGCTGCAGCCCCTCACAGCCACCCCAGTGGTCCTCCTGGTAAACTCATTCTTCTTAGATAAAGTGTAGGGTTTTCCTGACCTCCCACTGCAGGTATGACAGACGGATATTCCATCTGTATTGTCACTGCATCCTTCTATTATCAGGTGGGATTGCGGGGGAAAGCCCAGAGAGCTCCACGTGTTCCCAGCAACACTGATCCTGCACCTCCATCTTCCTGATCGAGGAGGAGGAAAGACTCTTCACTCAATCCTTCTTACCCTGCTTTATTTTTCATCACAGCAATCATCACATAAACACAGTATGTATTTATGTATTTTTTTTTTCCTTTCTCCACTCAAATGTTAGTTCCACTGGAGTGGGAATTTTGTCTATTTTGTTCACTGCTATATCCCTGAAAACCCAAACAGAGCTTGGCACCATTGCAGACATTCAACAAATACTGAATGAACAAACGCATAAATTTAAAAAAAAAAAAAAAAAAAAAAGCTAAGTCATCATTATAACCCTTAAACCTAGCAAAGAATTTCTTATACATAGTTTACTGAGTTCCTGTTTATTAAATAAATTAATTTTAAGTTCTCTTATGGCAAAAAACAAGTCATGCTCATCTTTATATTTTCAAAAACTTAACATACTGCATGCCTAGTATGATACACAAAGAACCATGGACCAGATACAAACTAGAATGAAATCTGAATTCTAAGCCTAATAACTCTATCACTATTTTCTGGGTGTCCTTGAATAAATATCTTGAATTTTGTTTTCCTACTTGCTCATGAGATCAGGTACAGTCCTAAAATTCTGTTATCACTACAATTCAACATAGAAAATTATCTCAATCCTAAGAACATCCTTAGCTGTAATTCACAGCACATTTATATTTTCTTCCACTATTACTCTTTGCCCATCATATACCTAAATTCCATTGCTAGGAATTCCCCCATTCTTTTTCTTAAATAATTCTGTCCTTCATAAAATAACACTGTTACAGATTCACCTCACTTTCTGGTAATGGGAGCATGAATTCATATTTCTTCTGGTACTGGTGCTCTTGCCAAGATTAAACCAACCTCCTTCATCAAGGTCTTCACACACAGGAGAAGCTCAAAATTAATCAATATGATTTTAACTTGTAACTAATGACATGCATCTGATAAGACTGCTGGTGAAGTTTGTAGTTATGAAACCAGAAAAAAGTTAATTGCCCACTAAAAGAATTAAACTTATAACCTTGGCCTTTGACCTCATTAACATGTTTCTCTACATCTGACCTAACCAGGCATAGTTGCTTTATCACAATCATGCCAGGTAAGATATGAGAACAAAATAGCATATAAGTAAATATTTCAACATATGATGCTTAATCTTATGACTTGTTTTAAGTCATTTAAATTTTCAGTTTGAAATAAGAGCTTCCAAAATTTCATTTTTTCCAACTCCTTGCATTCTTTGTATAGATATGTGAGCCTATGTTCTAGACTGAATCATGACCAAGATCTGAATTAAGAGACAAGAACTGCATAACAAACACCTTCTTTCCTTCTAGAGTTCTATTCCATTTCTAACAAATCACTGATTAGTATCACGCTGTACAGTATCAAGCCATAAGCAAGACTGCCAATAATATTATGGAAACGTCAACCTCCATGACTCATAAATCTACCACACATAAGAATGCAGTTAGCAACTGCTCTTCACATCTCAGCAACTACATTGTGCCTAAATATCAAAATATTCAGCCTAGATAGAAAAGTCAAAATTAGTTACAAGAGAACAAAGCTTTGGATTAAATAAAATACACCATGTATCACGTTTTTCAAAGTATACATTATAATAAGTAATGAATATAAAAACTTTAAAAGGATGCTTAAAAGTCTAGGTGTAATGTAGGTGAGTTTATAACGTAAAAACATTAGCCTTTACAGTCAATGACAAGAATAACAATTAGAGCATCTGTATTTAAATCTTAATATTGCCCACTGACTAGCTAACTGACCTTACGCAAATTACCTGTTCAGAACCTTGGTCTCTTTAACTGTAAAACCAGAGTAATATCTACCTCACAGTACAATAAAGAGGATTAAATGAGAAAGTGTATGAGACACCAAGCCCAGGGCAAGGTACAAAGTATGCAGAAAATAATTTTTTTCTCTCCACATATATACAGGAATACAAATATAGAAAGCATAAATTCTAGAAATCTAGTGGGAAAAAAGCAAAATCTAGAGGAGAACTGGTACAGAAAACTATTAAGAATTATAATAGTTGCTAGACAAAGTGTGATGAAGTATTTAATGAATTCCTTATATTTTATTATCTTGTTTTTTAAGGCTAGGATAGCTTTTGACTACAAAGAGTGGTAAAGCAAACACAGAGACGTCTTACAGTGAAATGGGGGAAGCACCAAGCTGAGGCAACAGACCCGAGCCTCCCACTAACTATGAGACATTGGGTAGGTTACTTAACCATTACAGTACTCAGATTCCTTGATTACAAAGCTATTAAATTGAACCATGTAATCTTTAACATCTCTTCTAATAACAGTGCTCAATAAATGGCAACTATACATCAGATACTAAACTAAACCTTTTTTACACTATGTACTTACATACTTAACCCACAATATTTCAATCTCTCTGGAGAGCTACTCACTCACTAGAACAGTTAAAACTGAAAAAGTTTTCTGATCCAAATAAGAATTGAGAATTGCCGACATCTGGAGTATTAAAGTAACAGATAGTGGAAAAGCAAGCAAGAAAAAACAATTGTGGACCCATGAAGTAATCACCTGAATCTCAGACATATCAGAACTAAACAG
>RJWJ010010099.1:26338-48150 GCA_004363605.1 Indri indri | reverse complement strand
CTGGGGTGGACAGAGACTTAATGAGACAAAAAGTCTGCTCTTGAGAAGCCTGAAGAACACTAAATTCCATGCATTCCTGCCTGCTCAAGAATGTCACTCCAGCAATTTCCCTTCCCTACTGATGTCATGGCCATCATTTTTTGCTCTCTTCTAGATTACTTCTATCAGTATACAAACATGCTGCTATTTCTCCCATTCTGTAATTAAACAAGGCAAAATTTCTTTCTTTTGAGACAGAGTCTCACTCTGTTGCCTGGGTTAGAGTGCAGTGGCGTCAGCCTAGCTCACAGCAACCTCAAACTCCTGGGCTCAAGCGATCCTCCTGCCTCAGCCTCCGAGTAGCTGGGACTACAGGCACATGCCACCATGCCCAGCTAGTTTTTTCTATTTTTAGTAGAGACAGGGTTTCACTCTTGCTCAGGCTGGTCTTGAACTCCTGACTTCAAGTGATCCTTCCACCTAGGCCTCCCAGAGTGCTAGGATTACAGGTGTGAGCCACCATGCCTGGCCAATACAAACTTTCTTTAGACCCCAGTTCCTCTGCCAGCTACTGCTCTATTTCTTTTCATTAAAACTCCAAATTTGCCAAGGTGTCAGTCTTATGAAAGATTATTTGGGGGGAGAAAAAAAGAGTGGGGGAATGTTCTAGATCAGCAATTTCCGAAGTGTTGTCTGTGAATCCCTGGGGGTCCTTGAGGCTAGGAAGGCCACAAGGTAATGATATTCATAAATTATTTGCCTTTTGCACTGTGAGTAAATTTGCAGCTATGGCGCAAAAGCGATGTAAGCAAAACTGCTGGAACCTTTGCATGAACCAAGGCTGTGGCATCAAACTGTGTTAGTAGTCATTGTACTCCTCACCACCAGGCACTCACCATTTTTTTTAAAATGTCTGTTTTACTTAAGAATGCCCTTGAAGCAGTCAAAATTGTTAATTTTAAGAATTCTAACCCATGAGTACACATCTTTTTAATATTCTGTGTGGCAAAGTGGGAAGTACACACAAAGCACTTCTGTAAACCAAAGAGTAATGGTTGTCCTAAAGAAAAGTACTCAGATAATTGAACTGCCAGCTGAGCTAGTCACTCGTTTTCATGGAATAACTTTTATGTGAAAGAACTACTGACAGACTCATGGCTTTTTAGACTTACGTATTTGGCAGATGCTTTCTCAAAAATAAACTTACATTTGTCACCAAGGAAATCACTGACAGTATTTGTTGCCAATGATAAAATTCTAGCTTTCAAGCAAAAATTAGAATCTTGGAAAAATTATATTCATCATCGTATTTGTTTGTATTCATCATCTGCTTTTCAATGCTGAAAGACTTTTTTGGTGAGGTTGGTGGTGGTATCAATGTATGTAATTTTTGATATGGAATAATGAAATGTGCTGATATTAGGGAGATCTGCATAATTCAGTGAATTGATAGTTTAGAAATGGCCAATGCATGATGGTACAAAACCACGCGTAGATAAAAGCTCCATTCCGTGCAAGATAGACCAACGGGTTTTAATGTAATACAGCATGAAAGGTTTATTGATATGGTTTTAGACTCCACAGTGCAGCTGACTTTTCAGAAACACCTCTTGTCTGGTGTTGATGTAGCATGAAAGGAAAAGAGAGAACTAACATTTATTGAGTACTCACTACGTGCCAGACGCTGTGCAAGGTAGCTTAGATACTGTGCTACAACAATTTGGATTTTCAGCAAGCCTGTGATGGGGTTCCACCTCAAAAGCAACTGGAAAGAAGAGTAACATGGGATTTGTTGAGAGAGGGGAGTTTTGTTACAGATTGAGAAATGCTTTAGATGCAAAGCAGACGAAAGGAAGGGCAAACAAGTATAATATGTTAAATCAGAAATTTGAACTAAGGCACCAAGATACAATACATACCAGATTCTAAAACTTTCAAAGAGCTGAGGGTGAGCAGATGCAGAGGGAACCCTCGATATATTTCCTTGGAGAAAACAATTGGTGCACTGTGGCTTCCACCCGGAGGGATGGGTGCCCTTCCCTCAACTTAAACTTAGGGCCAAAAGCTTCCGCAGGATCACTTGGAGAACTTTCTGTGTCCCTTGCAGTGGTGAGGGCACAAGGCACTGTGCCTGACTCACAAGAGGGACCGCTAAAGTGGCTTGGCACAGCAGAATAGAGGGCTACAGGGAAAGCAGCATGATGCCTCAGGCATTGTCAAGGCAAGGGATCAGGAGTGTTTCTCACGGACCAGATGCGGACCATGAGGGTGACCTGGAGTCATTTTGACTAAGAGGGAAATGGGAATCCAAGGATGAAAATCTGTGCAGAAGGGCCTAGCAGAGAAACAAGGGCTGATACAGAGAATTGTGGAAAAGAAAGAGAACACATAACACATGTCGAAAACGTTGTAATGAGAGAGTGGTGGCTGGGCATGGTGGTGCACGCCTGTAATCCCAGCACTTTGGGAGGCTGAGGAGTGAGGATCACTTGAGCCCAGGAGTTGGAGGTTACAGTGAGCCATGATCCCACCACTGCACTCCAGCCTGGGTGACAGAGAAAGACCCTGTCTTTAAAAAAAAAAAAAAGGGTTGTAACCAACTGAACCAGGAAGGCACCCAAACAAATCAGTTTTAGGCATGTGCCACAGAGTACAAAGCCACCTTATGGTGGTAAGAACTTCCTGCCCCCTTTTCTCTGCTTCCTCCTCGTGTTTTGGAAGGAAGTTACTCAGGTAGAGGGGAGTGTGGAAGAGGCCAACTGCCTCACCATCCCAGAAGCACAGGTGACAGGTGGGAAGGGAGAGGGGAACGAGTCTCATCTTTAAAGCAAGATTGAAGTTTGCTTAATATACTGAACTGGACTTCCTAATCCATGAATCTTCCAGATTCATGAATCCTTTCAGGATATGAGCTTCAGGAAGAAATGCTCAATGAAGTCCTGGAAGCTTCCAAATGACACCAAACTTTCGCCAAGTAGTGAAGAGCTGGCCTGAAGGACGAGGCTAGACCATGGACCTAGTCTGTAAGGAAAGGCAACATGATATGCCTGGGGTAAGACTCACTTACTGGTCTGTAATTCTCTCTGGGGCTTTTCCTCTGAGGTGCTGGGAGTGCTTCCTGGAGTAGCTGCTTGTGGCCTAATTATAAGGAATGTTGCTCTATCCACAGTCCTTTGCTTGGGGTTTTATAAATGTTAAGAGGTTATTTTATCATGTAACCCTGACAATGTGGACACAACTCACCAAAAACAAAACAAACCCAAAACCTTGCCCTTGACCACAGGTGCTCTAAAGGCTGACCACCCAGAAGCCTTCCCTGTGGTTCCGCCCAACAAGTGCCTTCTCTATTGAAGGGTGATTCATCAGCCAGTTGTGTCCTCTCTCAGGGTGCTCAAAAAGCAGAAATACTGAGAGGGTGACGTGTGCGTAGAGTGAAGAAGATGAAGACGAGCGTGGAGTAAGAAGGGAAGTAGAAGCCATAACTTTGAGAGCCAGGTGTGGGCTATCCAATGGAAAGAAAAAGCTGAGGAAAGAGTGTCATGGCCCGCCTAGGGACAAGGAATGAACACAAAGAGACAGACATACACACATAAAAGACGGTACAAGACTGCAGTGCCTTACTGCTGCAGCGTCTTTATTTATAACACAGCCTGTTTGGCAACTGTCCCACCGCAATTTCTTTGTTCCCACCCTGTCCCGACTCAGCACACCCTATTCCTTGTTGTTTTGTCTCCGGAGAGCCGATGTTTGCATCCGAAGCTCTCTAGCACCTCCTGTTGGCAGGGTCAGGGCGCCCTGGCTCGCGTGCAAGCCCCCAGGCATGTTCTCGGAACAGAACAAGGAAACATTCCCAGCTCCGGGCTACATGTGACCCGAAATGTCCTCTACAAAAGAGAATCAGGTCAAAATATTGAGGCCAAGCAAAGTGACTTCAAAAGCTGGGGCTGATCACGAGAGTGACTACCGGACTACGATCCACCGCCGCATTCTGAATGGCAGTAAATGATCATCCTGTTTTCAGTACATGCAGCAGGTTATATTCCCTATCTTGGCTTTCTTTCCCCATCTAGTCCTGCAATTAAACCACCACTGGTCTAGGTAACCATGCCACTGTTCCCAGTAGTCTGGAAAAACTTGATACAAAGATAAGGTGGATTCTGCCAGGTTTAAGTACTAAACAGATGACCCTTGCATCAGCCAGCAACAAATGTAAACCATCTCGCTAAAATTTTATTAATGCTTTCCCAATAAATTCCCCTTCTGGGATGGCCTAATTCAAGGGTCAGCAAACTTTTTCTGTAAAGGGCCAAATAATAAATATTTCAGGCATTATTGGCAGTCTGGTCTCTGTTATAACCACTCAACTCTGCCACGGTAGCAAGAAGAGTCATAGACAATACTCAGACAAACGAGCATGGCTATATTCCATAAAACTTTATTTATGGACACTGTAATTTAAGTCTTATATACTTTTCACACCTTGCAGAATATTCTTTTGATCTTTTTCAACCATTTAAAACGTAAAAACCGTTTTTAGCCTGAGAGCTATACAAAAATAGGCTGTCAACTGGCTTTGTTCCACAGGCCATAGTTTGCCCACACCTCGCCTCCCCCTATAACGAAAAAGAGAATTCTTAAATGATTGGTACAGCGACACCAAGGCTACTGATTATGAGACTTGGCTTATTAGGGGGAAAACTCTGTCTCCTCATGAACAGATAAGAATTGGGAGGGAAATCAATGGAATAAAGTAGATAGAAGTTTTTGCATAAGAAAAAAATAATCAAAGGAGTATTCAAGAACAAGGAATTAATTTAGACTTTATCTCCATGTACTTATATGTCATTGTTGTCATCTTTGTTATTCTTTACGTAGAATGTGAAGCCTGTTATCATCAGCTGGGGCTGTGGCAGCAAAATGATGGGTCTAGAATGAGACCGGCAAACCTCCCAACCTGCCGTGTTAAAGCAAAGCAATGCTACAGGCGCGGAACTGAACTGCTGTTTATGAAGTTATAAGCCCTAACATTATGTGTTGTTTACACAAAGAAAAATTGCTACCTACATAAAAAGTTCTTTTTCATGTATGATTTTACCCTGGGAGGTTCCAGGATTAAAAAAGAAAAGTCAAACTTTTGGGTTCTTGAGTTATATTTAACATTGGTTGGAGTTCTATATTTACCCTTCTTTATATAATAGCACTCAATGTTTTTAGAGTTGTGGACATATTTCAATATTTTATGAAAACTGCGGAATCTTCCTCTACAAAATATACATATAGATAACATTTTGCATCCAATTTTGTGGAGGTCATCGTATCCCTGAACTACCAGGACTCACATCGGAAAAAGTGGGTCCAAAACATGAAGAGTGAAGACACTTGTCTCAGGGTCACTTGACCAGCCACCCGATTCCACAGAAACCGCTTTCTCTGACACTTTTCTTTTCATAGTTCATCTTTGCATACATCTAACAATTCAGTTACATTACAAGTGCTAAGGTGTGAAATCCTTCTTCTTTGGCAGCAATGTAGAAAAATCATGTGCCATTTCAAGAAGTTTCTAGAAGAATTTCTGGGGTCAGTCTCTGGCCTCACCCTGGAGGTGCCCTGGCTGTAAATGATTTAAAGCATGCCTCTTAGGGGAGAAGGGGAGATACTATATGGGGATTGAATCTGCAGTGCCTTCCATATTTTTCTCTTTTTCACCCTAACCTGGAGACTACCTTCATCCAGTTCTTCCTGCTCTCTGACATCATCACAAATGCACTGAACACTGAGTCTAGAAGTCCCATTTGAAATTGCCTGGTCCAATGCTTCTCAAACATTAGTGTGCATCACAATCACCAAGAGAGCTTGTCAAAGCGTAGATGGCTGCCCACAGCTCCCTAGTTCTGACTGAGCAGATATGGGTGGTGCCAGAAGATTCTAACAAGCTCCCAGGTGACTGTTTGAGCTCAAGAGTTTGAGACCAGCCTGAGCAAGAGCGAGACCCTATCTCTACTAAAAATAGAAAGAAATTGGCTTGACAACCAAAAATATATATATAAAAAAATTAGTTGGGCATGGTGGCGCATGCCTGTAGTCCCAGCTGCTCAGGAGGCTGAGACAGTAGGATTGCTTGAGCCCAGGAGTTTGAGGTTGCTGTGAGCTAGGCTGATGCCACAGCACTCTAGCCCAGGCAAAAGAGTGAGACTCTGTCTCAAAAAAAAAAAAAAAAAAGACAGCTTCCAGCACTGTGCCTAGAACATAAGGGACTCTCAGGGAATATATGTTGAAAGGATGAGTGAATAAATGAGGGAAAAAAAAAAAGGTCTTCATTTTATTTTGCTTTTTCATATTCCTTGAATTTATAACTTTTTCTGGTTCTTTTGATCTTTCCAGACACAGAGAAGAGGAAATATCTATTTTCTGCAAGCAGTGCTCATAAATCAATGTGATTGGGACTGTATAGTAGCCAAGGTGGCCATAAATGAGATGAGTATTTGTAGAGAATTACTTGGTTCAGAGAGAATTAAAGGAAATAGATGTGTCATGTGGTTGCTGTCACTCATTCAGTCAATAAATATGTATGAAAAGCACACCAGGGGCCAGACTAGGGTAAAGCACAGCACAGAGCTTTCACAGAGCTTACATTCTTAGGGGAGGAAGGCACAGGAAAAACGACACAATATGAATAAGTAAATGACAGAGTAGATTAGAAGGCAATTGGTGCTTTGGGAAAAAAAAATAAAGAATGTAAGGGGAAATGCTGCAATTTTCAATAGAATAGTTCAGGAAGGGCTCATTGAGAAGGGAACATTTGAGCAAAGAACTGAAGGTGGTGAGGCAGAGAACAAGATGGGTTTCTTGAGGAAGAGGAAATAGCAAGTGCAAAGGCCCTGAGGCTGGACGTGCCTGCAGTGGCGGAATGAGTAAGAGGAAGGGGAGTAGGCGATGAGGTGAAAACCAGTGGGGGTGGTGAGTCATGCAGGGCTCTGTGGGCCACTGCAAGAACTTTGGCTCTTCCTCTCAGTGTGCTGGACCTCGCTGGAAAGATATGAGCAGAAAAATGACTTGATCTGACTTAGGCTTTAACAGGATCGCCTTGCCTGCTATGCTGAAGAGAGGGCTTGCCTCAGATCCAACTCTTGCTCTTCCTGCTCAGGAAAGCAGACTCCAGAGATGTTTTAAAACAAAAAAACAATTTTTAACAACAACAACAAAACAATTTTTAAATGGGCAAAGGATGTAAATAGCCATTTCTCTAAAGAAGATATACAAATGGCCACTAAGCACATGAAAAGATGCTCATCACTAATCATTAGGGAAATGTAAATAAAACCACCATGAGATACCACCTCACACCCATTACAATGGCTACTATCAAAAAAATAGAAAATAACAAGTGCTGCAGAGGATGTGGAAAAATTAGAACCCTTGTCCCTCGCAGGTGGAAATGTAAAATGATGCAGGCACTGTGGAAAACAGGATGGAGGCTCCTCAAAAAGTTAAATAGAATTATCATATGACCCAACAATTGTGCTTCTAGTTATATGCTCCAAAACATCGAAAGCAGGGACTCAAACAGATACCTGTACACCAATATTCATAGCAGCATTAATCACAACAGCCAAAATGTAGAAACAACTCAAATGTCCATCAACAGATGAATGAATGGATAAATAAAATGTAGTATATACATACAATGGAATACTATTCGGCCTTAAAATAGAATGAATTCTGATGCCTGCTACAACATGACAGAACCTTGGAAACATCACGCTAGATGAAGCATGCCAGACACAAAAGGAAGAAACACTGTATGATCCCACTTATATGAGGTACCTAGAATAGGCAAAGTCACCGAGACAGAAACAATACAGGTTACCAGAGGCAGAGGGGAGGGGGGAATGGGAAGTTACTGCTTAACAGGTACAGAGCTCGAGTTTTGCAAGATGAGAGTGTCCCAGAGACGGATGGTAGTGATGGCAGCACAACGCTGTGAATGTACTTAACATCACTGAGTCACACACATAAAAATGGTTAAGATCGTAAGTTCTGTTGCGTATATTTTATTACAATAAAAGTGTTTTTAATTGTTCCAAGTTTCTAAATTCTGCCTCAATGCAGTCTGTCATTGAACAAATATTTATTGAGCACCAGCTGTGAGCCAATGTGCATAAATTTTTTTTAAGTAAAAAAAAGAAGTGAAACCACCGTTTATTGAGTGCCTGCTCTGGACACACCAGCTCTTTTATTTTCAGACTCTTTGTCTTCCTTGGGACTTTGAGATGATAGAAGTCAAAAAACATGCACAAGTAACAGTGAGGACTCTATAAAAGGACTTTCAAGGTACAAATAAAGCCGCACTGGCTTTGTGAAGCAAAACAGGGTCCTCCTGCCTGGGTACTCTGTCAGCCCTTCACCATGTGGCCAACGCTGCGGAGGCCTGGGTGCCAGCAGCAGGTGAGCAGCGGTGGGGACAGAGAGGAGATGGCAATCGTGGTGGGCACTCAGGATTCACAAGGAGAAGTGGGGGAGGCGGGGAGAAGGAGAGAAGACAGGAAGCCAGGGGAGTTGGCTGGTTCCAGATCCTGAAGGGGTCTTGAAGGCCTGCTACAGCCTACAGGTCGAAGAGCCACTGGAAACATCCAAAAAGGGGACACCGTGGCAAAGTCACAGATGCCTGCAGGTGATGGACAGTAAGAAGCTCCTGGGTGGGAGAACAGCAGACGGAGGAAGAAGGACTGAGAGGCCGCCTACGGGAAATTCTAGTCTGAAATGACTTCGTGTTGATGCAAAGTATTTCTTGCTACCTTCTAAGCATATGGAAAATCTCATCTGCACACTCCAACTTGTGCCTGGGGAGGAAGAGCCAAGTGAGAATTTTTCCATTAAGGCTGTGATTAAGGCAAAATTCCTTAGGGCAGACAATTATGTCAACATATTTTTCTAATTTATATTTTAAAATGTGCAAATGTTCCCAGAGGCCTGGTGGCAGACACAACTTTTATAAATATAAAAACGTCAGTCTGCACACAACTGCCAGCCTGCTGAAGACTCCCACCTCCTTCCAGATTTAACCAGTCTCATTTTTTTTAAAAGATAATCGTGTTTTGAAATTTTAAACATGCCGCTAATCAGTCTAAAGAAAAACAGAGTTTACTCCAATAACACTGTAAAAGAGCATTCCCCCAACCCCTGTTCCTTCGGCATGAGAGTCTTTCTCCTTGAAATCAGAGCTGGGAGACCCATTTACAGCAGCAGGCACGTGACGTGAGGAAAATGCAAAGCAGGTAGGGGGTGTGGAGTAGTGAAGGCGGCCTGGGATGTGCGGTCAGAGGCCAGGAGCCCAATCTCCTCCCTTCTAAGCAGCCCTTGGTCAAATGACCTAACCTCCCTCCTGAGAGGCAGCTCAGTGTGGTGGCTGAGGGTGGCTGACTCTGCGACAAGACCCCCCAGGCTCAAATCCTCCTCTGCCCCTTCCTTGTTGGTGACCTCTGGCAGCCGCTTAACCTCTCAACGGGGCAATGATAAGGACAGTACCTATGGCATTATTAAGGAGGACTAACTGAGCTAACCGTATATAAAATACCTGAGAGAGTACCTGTCTCCTAGAGAGCAATGCTAGTTTATTATCAGTTAAAAAGAGAAAAGGATATAAGTCCTCACAGGGCACCTGTGACAGTTAACTGAGATGGGGACGGAGGGACACACTCTACGTCGGTTCAAATCCTAAAATCCTAGCTCTACCACTCATCAGCCATACATCCTAAGACAAGTCCTTTTATCTTCCTGTACTTCAATTTTGAAGTTGAGACGATGCATCCTTAGTGTAGGCCCTTGAACAGAGTGAGTAGACAGGAAATGTTGGCTACTGTCCTGTCACATCAGCAAAAAATGTTACTTTCTCCTGTCCTGATCATTCTCATTCCAAGATGTTTTCTCTTAAGAGGACAAGATCCTCTGGTCTGTTGGAGCCAACTCAGGATGGTCTCCAGATGAGGGTTGCTATGGGCTGAAAATTTATATGTTGCAGTCCTAACCCCCAGTACCTCAGATTGTAACCCTATTTGGAAATAAGGTCTTCATAGAGGTGATCGAGTTAAAATGATGCCATTAAGGTGGGCCCTAATCCAATCTGACTGGTGTCCTTGCAAGAGGAGGATGCACACACAGAAGAAAGACCATGTGAGGATGCAGAGAGAAGGCGGCCATCTGGAAGCCAAGGAGAGAGGCCTTAGGAAATACCAACCCTGCCAACACCTTGATCTTGGACCTTGAGCCTCTAGAACTGTGAGAAAATTCATCCATTCTGTTGTTTAAGCCAGCGGTCCCCAACCTTTTTGGCACCAGGGACCGGTTTCATGGAAGACAGTTTTTCCACAGACTGGTGGGCAGTATGATTTTGGGATGATTCAAGCACATTACATTTATTGTGCAGTCTGACCTCTCTGCTAATGATAATCTGTATTTGCAGCTGCTCCCCAGTACTAGCATCACCACCTCAGCTCCACCTCAGATCATCAGGATTAGATTCTCATAAGTAGTGCACAACCTAGATCCCATGCACGTGCAGTTTAGAATAGGGTTCGAGCTCCTATGAGAATCTAACGCCACCACTGATCTGGCAGGAGGCGGAGCTCAGGCAGTGATGCGAGTGATGGGGAACAGCTGTAAATACAGATGAAGCTTCACTTGCTGGCCCACCACTCACCTCCTGCTGTGTGGCCTGGTTCCTAACAAGTCACAGATTGGTACCAGTCCTCAGCCCTGGGTTGGGGACCACAGGTTTAAGCCATCCATTTTATGGAATTTGGTTATAGCAGCTCTAACAAACTGATACAAAGATATAAATCTCTTCTACATATTTTTTAAAAAAAAGGATACTCCAATTTCGAAGTGAAATCCAAAGCGAGTGTCGATGAATTCAGCAAACATTTGTTGATCAGTGTCTGATATGGAAGAGGCACCATCGTAGGGCTCCAAGCACCACAGTGAAGCACTGTGCATCCTTGGGGAGCTCCCAGGCCAGGGGTGACTCTGACATTTAAAGGGGGTGACCCTGACACTTAATTTGGGGTGACAGATGGTTTAATAGAGCCACACACAGGGTAAAGAATTGGCACAAAGGGGAAAGAGTAACTCTGGGAGAGGGAGAGAAAGCCTTTTCCGGAGAGGAAGTGGTGAACTGGGTGTAAAGGTGAGGAGAGTCTTCCGGGCCGGTACAGAGAGCGTCCTAGACAGAGGGACAGCATTTATAAAAGACCCTCCGCTCAAGGTGCTCACCACCTGTCCAGGAAGGCGGGCGTGTAAACGCTGAGTATAATTATGTTGGTGGAGCAATAAATATTTTGCTGTGAGACTCAAGTTAGGAACATCTAACCAAGGCAGAGGAGACCAGGGAAGGTCCTACTGAGCCAAGCCTTGAAGGGAGCGTGAGCACAAAAGGGCATTCCAGGCACAGGGAACAGCATGAAGGCTTGAGAGACATGGCACATGACAGAGCTCAGAAGGGCAAGCATGTGCAACTCAAGACAGGATAGGAAGGTGTGTATCGAGCTTTCATGCGTTATCTCAGCTGATCCTCCTAACACCTCTATGGGGTAGTTTGTCAAGGGTATCAACGCCACTAATAGAAAACTCTTAAATTTAAGGGATTTAAACAATATTGGGTTATTTTTCAGTCGTATTAAGTCCAGCGAGGGTCAGGCAGCCCACCTACATCTACTGGCATGCCATGCTAAGCTTGTGTCCTCCAAGGTTGTCAAGGCAAGAAAAGAGGAAGACAGAGGACAATCACAGGGCTCACATCATCCCACTCCCAGTCAGCTAGCCAGAATTAGCCACATGGCCCTGACTTAACTTCAGGAAAGGCTATGAAATGCAGGGAAGTGCATGGATGTTTGGTAACTGACAAGTAGATCTCTTATGTCCCCATTCCATTAGACAGGTTAGGTGTTTTGCCCAAGGCCACACAACTAATGTGCAGTGGAGCCAAGAGTCTCACACAACTGACTCTAAAACCTGCATCTGAGCCACGGCACTGTATTGCCAGATCATGCAGACCCTTGCATTAAGGTAAGATTGGACATTATCCTGCAGACAATGGGGAGCTACCAAAGAGCTTTAACCAGAATGGCATGATCAGATTTTCTTTTCAGGTAGATCACCTGGACCGTGGTTTGAAAGACAGCGTTGAGAAAGCAATGTTGGAAGCAAAAAAGGCCACATAGGAGTCTCTTGCCATAGTTCAGATGTGAGATGATGAGGGTCCCACGTAGGGCAATGGCAGAAGGAACAGAGAAGCAGGACAGATTGTAGAGGTTTTGGGGACATGGATAAAATTAGCCAGATTTATTTAGTATGGGGATGATGAGGAGGGAGTGTTCAAGAAAGATATCCTTGCATTTGTGTGATGGCCTGGGAAGATGGTGTTCCCAATGAAAGCAAAATACAGAGGAAGGAGCAGGTTTGCTGGAGAAAATGATGATTTCAGTTTTGGAAAATGCTGTTTGAGGAACTTAGGAGACATCAAGTAGCAATGCTATTCAACTGCTTATAGAACAATTCCAAAGCTTGGGGAAGAAGTTGGATGGGGAAGGGAGTCATGGATATGTAGGTGGTAGTTGAATAAAAGACAGAGAGCTGGAATCCTATGGAAAACAATCATCAAAAGACCAAGTTCTTAACTCTGCATCCACGCCAACATTTATTGTTTCGGGACTTTTTGATAAAAGCTATTCTCTCTGGAGTTAAGTGATATCTCATTGGATGGGTGGGAGTGGGGAGGAGGGGATGGGTATATTCACACCTAATGGGTGTGGTGCACAATGTCTGGTGGATGGACATGCTTAAAGCTCTGACTCGGGCTGGGCAAAGGCAATATATGTAACCTAAACATTTGTATCCCTGTAATATGCTGAAATTTAAAAAAATTTTTTTTAAAAAAAAGACCAAGTACCCAAAGGAGAGCCAGGAGAAAGACCACTTGATGGCAGAATCCAATGCCGCAGACCATCCAGCGTAAACAACAGCAGTTGGGTTTTGCCAATAAAGTCATTGATGACGTCAGTGGAAACAGCTTCAGTGGAGTGGGAAAGGGCAGGGCAGAAGTCAGCCTCATCCCTGAGTGAAAGTGAATGTAAAATGCTACCACTTCAATCTTCTCACTAAGGTAGTATTATTATCCCCACTTTATAATGAAGCTGTGATATTATGAAATATGTATTTGGTTTTTGTCCAAATTTCCTGGCATACAGCTTCTGTAATACTTGGAGTCTCTGGAGTACGAAGAGTGTCTGAGTGTCTTTTTGTATGTATGAGATGACTGGTGGCTGGCAGTCCCTAAGTAGCTTCAGGATGGGGGCTGGTTACCAGAATGACCACACCAGGATTAGAGGGTTGGGACTTTCAGACCCACCCACAACCTCCATGGAGGGGAGAGGGGCTGAAGGTTAAGATGATCACCAATGGCCAATGGTTTAATCAATCATGACTACATACTGAGGCCTCCATAAAACCCAAGAAGACAGGGTTCTCAGAAAGCTTCCAGATAGCTGAAGAGGTGGAAGTTCCTGGAGGGTGGCATATCCAGAGGGGACATGGAAGTTCTGTTCCCCTTACCTCATACCTTGCCGTGTCCATCTCTTCATCTGGTGTTCATCTGTATCCTTTGTAATATCCTCTATGATAAATTAATAAATATAAGTGTTTCTCTGAGATCTGTAAGCCCATATGATACCAGCGTGGACCACTGCCTGTGATGGGTGGAGAGGGTTCTTGACCTCCACACAGGAAGAAATTCAAGCTCAGGGTCACAAGTGAGAGAAAGAACAGACACAAAGTATCGGCAAAAGCAGAAAGATTTATTAAAAGCCGAGTACACTCTTAAGAAAAGGCAAAAGAGGGGACTTATCCAAGGAGGAACAGCGCCACCCCAGGGTTAGGGTTTGTCCTTTTATGCTAATCCCTAATAATATACTAAGCTGGGGGTGGAATATTCATGGTTTTTCTGGGAAAGGATGGAGAGTTCCTAGAACTGAGAACCCTCCCCTTTCTTGACCTTCTAGGGTCTCTCCTGGAACTATCATGGCACAAGTGGGTATGGTTTTTATCATGCTAACAGAGATAGTTCATTTAGGGACACTGTCGCATCGACTGTGCACATGCTCCAATTAAAAGCATTTCCCTTCTGCTTCAGATAAGGAGGTTATAGTCAAAATGGAATAACTAAAGGGTCCCTAGTGGCTACACTTAGCTGAGCATATTCACATTCTTGTAGCTTTCTTATCCTGCTGGCCTTCTCCTTCAGGCCCCTGCCCTAACTGCCTACAGGATACTCCGCTGCTATCTCAGTTCTAGCAAATTAATCAAGCCTGAGGAAGGGGTCATAGGAGCTCTGATTTATAGCCAGCCAGTCAGAAGCACAGGTGAAACAATCCCGGGGCTTGGGATCAGCATCAGAAGTGGGTACATCTTGGGGACTGAGCCCTAGCCCTGTGGGATCCAATGCTACCTCCAGGTAGATATTAAATTAGAATTAAATTAATTCAGAATTAAATTAGAGGACACCCAGCTGGTGTCCACTGCAGAATTGATTGCTTACTTGGTATGTGTTGAAAAAACCACACACATTGGGTCACAGAAGTCTCCTGTGTTGACTGTTGAGTGGGAGTATGAAAGAATCTGACTCTGGCTTTTTTGCCTATAACCTCAGAGAAGCTCAGAGTGGTGACCTGCAATATCGTACAGTGGCTAAGAACTCAGAAGCTGGAATGCAGCTATCTCAGATTTGGTTCCTTGGATTAGATGCTGAGATGGATGTTCGTATGCAGGTTTATTGGGGAGCATTTTCAAAACCAATGCCTGCAAGGAAAGAAGGAAGCAAGACTGGGCAGAGGTGATGAAGTTGCTGCAGAGGACCAATCTGATCTTGCAGAGAGCCCTTGAGTTGGAAAAGGACTTCAAGATGCTTCCAATATAGGCAAATGGGTTTCAGCAGATATTGGTTATGGAGTAACCTAAAGAAAGGATCTAACCTTGGGCGAGGCAGCTCCCTTTGGTCAAGAGCAATGCTCAAAGAGGGACTCATTCGAGAGCCGTCAGGAGCCAGCCCTCCCAGCAGCGGGGGGCATGAGCGCATTAGTTCTGAACAGGGAATCTGGGTGGTGCATGACAGCATGCTTGACACTGCTTCAGTTCAGCCACTGACTAGCTATGAGATCTTGGTTATGCTTAATCATTCTGTGCCTCAGTTTCCTCAGCCCTAAAGTGGGAACAATAAATTTACCTGATAGGATTGTCGTTCGGATTGGATGAGTTAAAACTGCTAGAAACGCACCTTGCACAGAGCCAGCACTTCATGAGGATAAGCTACTCTCATTAAAGGTAGAAAATCCACGACAACTCAGGTCTTCTGATTTCCAGTCCTGTGACATGCCTTCAAACCATTCAGCCCCTCTGTTCTTATTCTGTTTCCAGTGTATGTAGCATGTAAGCATTGCATGCCACATTGTTGCAACCTGTAACTATTTTGCTCCTTCACAAAAATATGTATTAATTTAGTATTACCAAAACAAGAATGCTTAACAACCTGGAAGTTTCAGTGGCTTCCAGCAATCTGTTACTCACTCCTGCATCTGTGGATTCAGCTGATATGGGCTGGGCATGGCTGGGCCTGACTCCTAGCTGCAGACTGGATCCAGACAAGCTCCACATGTCTCTCACCTTTTTTTTTTTTTTTTTTTTTTTTTGAGATAGAGTCTCACTCTCTTGCCTAGGGCGAGTGCATCAGCCTAGCTCACAGCAACCTCAAACTCCTGGGCTCAAGCAATCCTACTGTCTCAGCCTCCCGAGTAGCTGGGACTACAGGCATGCGCCACCATGCCTGCCTAATTTTTTCTATATATATTTTTAGCTGTCCAATTAATTTCATTCTATATTTTTGGTAGAGACGGGGTCTCGCTCTTGCTCAGGCTGGTCTCAAACTCTTGAGCTCAGAACGATCCACCCGCCTCAGCCTCCCAGAGTGCAGGCGTGAGCCACCACGCCCGGCCTTCATCTTTCTTAGATTAGCAGTACCCATGGCATGGTCTGTTCATGGCAAAAGGCAGGAGCTCAAGAGAGCAAGCCCAAATATGCGAGCACAATTTCAAGCCTCTGCTCACATCTGTGGACATCCTGCTGGCTAAAGCAATCCAGACAGCTAAGCCCAAAGTCAAGTGCACACAGCAAGGAGAGGAGGGTACCCATATAGCATCTGTAAAGGTTGAGAAAAGGGGAGGATTGGACATTTGCTGAACAATGATCTTCCATACATCCTGGCAAACAAAGATTCTGTAATAGGAGATACTTGTGACCAGATTTTTTTAAAGCTGCAATCGAAAGCCCCTACTACTTATTGCTGGTATGTCTGGATACATCCTTCTAGTCTCTCTCTGACTCAGTCTCCTCATTTGTAAAACATAATTATAATACCCCCTTTCTATTTAACTCACAGAAATGGGATATCAGCATCATTCTCATCTATATATCATGCTTTTTGTGGAATATTGCAGCACCTTTTTATGACAAATTGGCATTTTCTGCCATCTAGCACACTTGTAATTCTTTACTGAGTCCAACATGGAACTGATCTCCCAGAACTGCCATAAAAGGATGTGAGAATTACAGAAGTAATGATCTTAGGCAGACAGGAAGGGCTGGAATCTAATTATTACGGATTTCTTAAGCACTGGGTCTTCATCTTATAGGCTTCTCTCTACCCTGACAGTGCTGAGTATAAGTAAGCCTTCCATAATAGCTAGTTGGATTTCCCTGTTTCCAAATTGGTTAAATAGAAGATACTACCAAACACTGCTGAGATACCATTTAGCCAGTGGCCTCTGCTAAAAATCTAATGCAAGCCTCATTGCCTATCTTAGTTATTAAATACCCAGCTCAGCACTTTCCTTCTTAATTCTAAAACCTTCTATTTGGGCACTACCTATGCAGCAGCAGCAAATTTCTTCAAAATAGAACAAAAGAACGATGGTTCAGCAAACTGCATCTTCTGGTCCAAAAAATTATATTTCTAATCCGTTAAATTATAGTGAGACAGATGCCAGATTTTTATGGCTTCTTAGTCCAATCAGATTTGTTTACACGGAGATGAAATCCTCCTCTCTCTGCCTGCCAGAAACAATGCAGAATCTTCATTCCAACAAAAACTTCATTGCTGCAAGCATCACCCAGCTCCTTAAAGACACTCGGAAATCATTCTGATCTCAGGAACTCTTTCATACCTCTTCCAGATTGATCTTACAAAAGTGGTACAGAACTTCTAGGGGAAAAAATAGGAGAAAATCTTAGTGGTTTAGTGACTATTTGCTAGGGCAGCTGTAACGAAATACCGCAAACTGTAAAATAAACAAATTTATGATCTCACGGTTTTGGAGGCTGGAAGTCCAAGATCAAGGTGTTAACAGAGTGGGTTCCCTTCATGCCTCTCTCCTCTCCTGGTGCTTTCTGGGCATTTATGGCATCTCTGGCTTGTAGATTCATCACCCCAACTCCACCTTTATGTTCACATGGCATTCCCCTGTATGTGTGTCTGTCCTCAAATATCCCCTTTATAGAAAGACACCAGTCATGTTAGATTAGGACCCACCCCAAGAAACCTCATTTTAATTTCACTGCCTCTGTGAAGACACTATCTCCAAACAAGGTCACATTCTGAGGTATTTGGGGTTAGGACTTCAACATATGAATTGGCGGGTGGGTGGCAAAATTCAACCCATATCATTGACCTTGTGTTAGGCAAAGATTTCTCACAAACTGTAAAAGAAGAAAATTGATAAATTGGACATTATCAAAACTAAACACTTCTTCTATTCAAAAAATACCATTAAGAAAATGAAAAGACAAATCAACCACAGGCTGGGTAAAAATATTTCCAAACACACATTTGATAAAGATCTTGTATCTAGTATATATATATTTTAAAAACTTACCCAGTGACTCAATAAAAAAAATACAATTCCTACTGAGACAAACGACCCAGTAAAAAGTCGGCAAAAGATGTGGATGCATCACCAAAGTTACACAAATGACCAACAGGCATGTGAAAAGATTCTCAAAATCATAACCAATCAGGGAAATGTAAATTAAAGCACAAAATACTTCTGCATACCAATACAATGACAAATTGAATTGATTGATGATGCCAAGTGTTTGCAAGGATATGGAGCAGGTGAAACTCTCACATACTTTGGAAAACAGTATGGCAATTTCTTGTAAAAGTAATCATACATCTACCATACAACACACCAATCCAAATCCTAGGTATTTACACAAGAGAAACAAAAACCTATGTTCACACAGAGACCTCTCCATGAGTGTTCATAACAGTTTTATTCATAGCAGCCCAACACTGGAAACAACCCAAATGCTCATCAACTATAGAATGGATACAAATAATGATATACACGTACAATGGAATACTACTCAGCAATAAAATGAATGAATTGCTAATACATGCATGCAAAAGAATACATGCTCTACATCTCCATTTGTATAGGACTCTAGAAAAGGCAATACTCTAGGGGCAGAAAATAGACCAGTGGTTGACAGGAGCTGGGGTTAGTGGAAGGGAATTGACAGAAAAGGAACGTAGTGGAGCTCTTTGGGGTGACAGATATTTCTGTGTCCTGGTTGTGATGATGGTTACATGACTATATATTTGCCAAAATTCATTGCACTATACACTTAAAAAGGATAATTCATTTTATGTAAAATATTCCTCAATGTTTTTAAAGTGCTCCTGTGTCCTTCTCTCCCTCCAGCATCTACAGGGATTTCCATAAAGCATCATCCCGTGTGCAAGTCCACCGGCACAGTCTTCAAGGATGGTCGGGAGAGCTCACTCCTTTCAGCTCATCACTAGAGCCAGCTTCCCTGTAGGAGCATCATACCCACCTGCTGGCTTTATTGTTCTCCACCCAGTCATTCTATGGGATGAGATAAAAATGGCAAACACACGGGCAAATGTTCCCAGCCCTTCTCCCTGCCAGGTAAATCAGGTTCTGATTCTGCCCACCATTCAGTTCCTTCCCCTCCTCTCCCTCTGAGCAGGATTAAGCAAAACTCAGGTTCTTGGGAGGCAGAATTAGGAAAAGGAGCTGAGAAATGAACAGCCTATTTTTGTGAAAATAGCAGTGAGATTAAAAAGGTGCTTCCTTCCCAGGAGCCATTGAGTGAAGAAGGATCTCATGCCCAGAGTGTGCAGAGCCCAGGGCAGCGCTGGGAGAGGGGATGAGGGGTGGTTTAGGGGTCAGTCAGGGGCTTAGGGGTTGATCAGGGAGGGAGAGGGTGAGGGTCGTTCCACGAGAGAAGGGTGACAGCCCCATAAGTTGCCAGATGGTAGAGAATATGAGGAAAGGGGACTTTAGTAAGATCTGTCTCAGAGTTGCATTTCTGATTTGTGTGTGATTTGAATTCCTGTTTGTACTATTCTTTGAATGTGGCCCCACCCCTCAATGAACCACAAGGACCATGATTTCAAGATGATCATAAAAGCAACAAGCACTTATTAACACCTTCTGGGTATCCCACATCTTACTGTACAGCACAGGGGAGGCAAAATATATAAAATATGATATTAGAGACACTTGGTTAGCTAAGAGGTAAAACATAACATTTGTGCAGCCATTAACAATTTCCAAAATCTTTATGTGTTCGATACATTATGATTTTATTGAATCCTGTTAAGAACTCCGCAGGACAGGGAACAGGCCGTATTTTTATCTAAACTAAAGGATCTGAACATGGCTGACATTCGACTCAGCAGCAAGAATCTGAACCCACGTCTGGGAACTCCAGTGTTTGTTCTCTGTGCAACTTTTTGCTCTCTCTGGCCTGGGAAGAAACATGGAACACAAGACAGAGATCCTGAAGTGGAGGCCCAGTTTTCAGTGTATAAAATGACTTTTCAGGCTTACAAGAGACATGCCTGGCTACCTTTAGTGCAAGGGTCTCTCACAAGGATTCAGGAGCACGTGAAGTCACAAGTCATCATCTCCCTTTTGGCTACACAGTCACTCTTGGTCTGAAAGCCTTGGCATATCTCAGCAAGCACTGGGGTGTACCTTCCATGTCTGCATGTCTTCTGAAATCCATATTTGTTATAAAGAGGATCAAATTGATCAATTTGTCACCATCTCACGTGGAGTTCCTACATAGAGCACAGTTTTGGCCCAAGACCCTGCAAAGACATGCGGCCTCCCTCATTTTCTTTAGAAAAGGGCTGTGGGTGTGGGAGGCAGTGATGAGTGGAGCGGGGCTGTGACTTGGAGGCGATAATACAAGTAACCCTGCCACGGTGCTGTGTAATCTCCTGAAATAATAAACATGCAGCTTTGTTATTTCCTTGGGTACAATATAAACCTACTACCTCACGTGCACTTACGTTTTTGTCTTCAATCCTTTCGGGCACCATGGGATTTTTAGAGTACTTATTTTTAATGCACCCCACTCACCCACTATTCTCCACTTCATCCTCTCAGCTTTGAGAGTGAGTTGATCCAAATTCAGTAAGGGAGGACAAACATCTATGCCATTATTTTTTAAATGACTCTGAACCCAATTCAAAGGCAGCACTCATATGCATGTATCACTTAGCATTAAGGGATTGGAAAAGTCCCTGAAAGAAACATTTTTAAAAACTGACAGGAATTATCAGTGGGTTATATTATTTACTATATTTTAAAGTTTCATGAAAAAGCATCAACAATCTGATCTATAACTCAAGGTTTGAATGTTAGCAAGAGTTAAAAATACATAATTTTTAAATTAATATAGTACAGACTAATGAAGAGTCATGCTTATTGTATTTGGAGTAATTTAATGTTATTCTATTCTATAACATCATCACAAAAAAGGATTAGGAGTTCAACAGCTGCACGTAAGTATAGCAATTACTGTTGTTGGGATTCAGGGTTCTATAAACAACCGCCCCCCGCCCCCATCACATTTAACTAAATCCAAGCATATAGAGAACAGTTGTTGATTCAATATAGGATTAAAAAAGGACTCTTGCCATTACATCACTTAGATCATAGATCTTAATCCCTATAATAAAGTCAACCATTGCAGTGTTTGCAAAAGAAGAATGAGATCATAGGATTGACCTTTTTACCTAAGATGAAAGAATCCATCTGGTGAGATCACATTACAGCAGCAGCCCTTGCAGTCACTCTTCTATCCCATCTCAGCATTTCGTGGTAGGCATTCTCATGTTGTCTGGGTGAGTTTATCAGGGGTTATTAAGACTAGACTTTAGGGGCTCAGAATTAGTAGGCAACCACCTGCATTATGATTTGGAACATTCTGGAAAGGATCCCCTTCACCAAATATATGTCCTTTACTATCTATTAGGATATTTTTTGTTGCTGAAGAGATTAATTGGTTCTTTTTCCAAAGCAGAAGACTTTCAGAGCTGGCCCCTGATATGTGATGAGATTCATAATCCAGTCACTTATGCCTTTTCTGTTGAAATAAGTACTAGCTAGATACACAGTATAACACATACAGCAAGATTTAAAAGAATTACATGATACCTCTGGAATTTAAAGTCTATCCCTTGAAACTTGACTTACTCTCAGCTTACAAACTTAAAATGAAATTGTTCTGAGAATATTACAAGGTTCTGAAATTGCTTTACTCAAAAAACCATGTGTCTACTTTTATGTGATTGTTGTCTAACTGGAGAAAGATCACTTTTTTATCTGGTCCTAGTCATTAGCAAAGCATACTCTCCACTTCCATCTTCTGTTCCCTTTGCAAAATTCCACAACCTTGTCTCTCTTTTTTTTTTT